>JZLH01S0605224.1:158567-169224 GCA_001188425.1 Eucidaris tribuloides | reverse complement strand
AAAAATAATAAATAAATAAATAAATTAATTAATTAATTAATTAATAAAAATAAAAAAAAATAAAAAATTGAAATTCAAATCTGATGAACATGCCACCAAAGAAGGCACCGACGTTAGAAGTTGGAAGGGGCGCGAATTCAGCACCACACGGGCGGAATTTTCCTAGATACCGGCGTGATGGCTTAGTGGATAGAGCGGCCGCCTCACGTGCGGAAGGTCGCGGGTTCGAGCCCCGGCCGGGTCATACCAAAGACTTAAGAAATGGTACCTTCTGTTTTCTAGCCAGGCGCTCGGCATTCTAGAACAGAGAAGGGTAATATTATTTATGTTAAGCATGGCCCGCTGGAAGAGCAGTCTATCAGACTGAAGTGGCTACCCTGTGTAAATAAGACGTTATTATTATTATTATTACACCACTGCAGACTCTACCCTACCCTTTACCTTTCCACCTAACTCTATTCTGAAATGAAAACCCTATCCTTAACTCTAAACACCCTATATTTCTATCCCTACCCCTACCCCTAACTCTAATCTGAACTGTAAACCCTAACTTTAGCCCTGCACCTACCGTATACTCAAATCACTGACCCTAACCACAGTAACCATATTTTGAACTGAAAACCCTAACCTTAGTCCTACACCTACCCTATACTCCTATCCCTGCCCCTAATCCAAGTAGCCCTATTCTAAACTGCGCTACACCTACCCTATACCCCTATCCCTACCCCTAACTCTAGTAACGCTATAACTGAAAACCCGATGACAAACCTAATATCAACTCTGTGGCTGGAGCATATGTCGTCTCACCTTGTCATTGTGTTAGTGATGATCTCATTGTACTTGCAACGAAATGATGAGTGAGCACTTTGTGGGTTAGTTGGGTAATTCCATAAATTAAGGACCTAGTTTGTGACAGTTTTAGTGTCCCGCTAACATAGGGACATGTTTTATGTGGCCCTGAGTAAAGACGCAAATAGTGGAGTAAGGTTTCAAGGTTATTCTAAACATGATATTGCTACATTATGCTAATTGTCACGTCATTATTTGCATTGTTTCTCAGCTTGAGCCATTAAAATGTTGGTTCCCGATGTAATCGGGACACCAAAAATGTGTGAAAAACTGGGTCCCTAATTCATGGAATTACCCATTTGCAAATGAATTCAATTCGGGGTGTATATTTATGGTTATATTTTCATTTTTTTCTTGCTTTACTAGCAAACTATGCAGATTAACAGGAGAGAACACCTCGCCAGGATGGAAAATTACAAACTCGAGAAGGAGATCCTGCAACTCAAGAAGAAGAAGCTGGAACGGGAGATCAAGAACGGTCTCTACCTGGATGACGATGATGACCTGTGAACATCATACACATTACCAGACCCACCGTCTGAAACCTGGGACATGTGAATCGTGGATGTGCGTCGTGGGTGGGTCTTATAATGCACGTTATAAGACTAACCCTCTGACATCCAGGACATGTACGTTGTGGATTTAAATACACAAAAAATATGGACTCAGAGGACAGTGTGGACATCTTATGTGAGTCGCGCTAGAAAAAAAAATATGGTGCGTTAATGTCAGTCACTATACTGTGTGGGTCCTAAGGTGTGTAATTTAATCTAGGAAACAGAATCTTCTGCAGAAGTGCGTCAAATTTATGACGGAGGGTTGTGTCTATTTCATGGAAAGGTGAGTCCAACTTTGAGACAGGGTGTGTAGAATATATCAAGATGTCATTTAGATGCATCTGTGGGTCTTACACTTGATTGGTCTACAAATGTTGAGAAAAAAATGCCTCATGTCACAATGTCTTCTACAAAACGGAGACTGGATTGAAAGTCACCATAGATCTACGTTTCGAATCCACTACTCTACAACAGCTACTACCATAGCTGCTCTACCCTACTTTGGCAAAAGGAAACAAGTGACAAAAATATCATTTCTCATAAATGAGCAATTTGTGTCCGTCATTTACATTGGTACCTCAATGCATTTCCCGTCGTCCCTGTTGAAGCTGGTGTTGAATGTTGCCTGCTGAACCGAGTACCGAGGTTGGCATTACTGATTTAAATGTAATTTCCACTTTAAAGGGGCAGAAAAGTCGCATATCGTGATATTTTGGAGGTGGCCCGGCTCGGGTAATATTCGAGAATGCTCGTATACTTTCGGAAAACGAGCGTGCACAAATTGAGTGCAATTTCCTATGCAGCACGCATTCACCCGAAGAAAGGCGAACTAACAACGGCCCTACCCTCAACGGCAATTCTGTTTGCAGCTCCACGATTGTTGTTACGCACCACTGAACTCTGCACTACGTAGTATAGAGTTCAGTGTTACGCACGGCCTTGCAATTACAGGGGCAAGCGGATGGTATTGAACGTACATGGATTACGAGCGGCGCATTCCTTTAACACCACCAGCCCGTATGGACAGAAGAATTTGTAATTTGTGGAGCTTGGATGTTTCAAATAAATTGTCAATCTTTTCTACATCTGAACTACATAATAGTGAACATTCTAGAATACCAAAGTTTGGAAATTCATGCTGCCCCTAGCAAGGTATGCATGGATAAACATCACCTGTGACTTATTCCTCTGGCGGAATATAAAGTAGTTAGATCTCTAACACAGTAGTCTGTGGTTGGAAATGGACAAGGTACCGGTACTCATAGATTTTTACCCTTTTACAGCACTACATGATCACTTTGAAGTACAATTTTTCAGGGCTTTATTTTTCAATCTTACCAAAAACATTTTGACCATGGAGGATTATGTAGATCAGATTGTATAAACTGCGGTCATTGTTAAATTGCGTTGTGTTTGTGTTGGTGACAGAGCGTGCAGGTGTTGGGCTGTGGGAAAGCAGAAAATACTGATTTAGTGATTTTGTTTAAAGATTTATCCATTTTTTCGGTCAGCCAACACCACATCTCGCCCATGACGTCACTCGGTATTGCGTGATCGACAGTGCAATCGGTATTGTGTCTATTGGTAAGCGCGTTATTCGGTCTAGCAG
This sequence comes from Eucidaris tribuloides, assembly GCA_001188425.1. Taxonomy (NCBI): domain Eukaryota; kingdom Metazoa; phylum Echinodermata; class Echinoidea; order Cidaroida; family Cidaridae; genus Eucidaris; species Eucidaris tribuloides. The sequence goes on along the minus strand of JZLH01S0605224.1, from coordinate 166,209 downwards.
ACGATTTCGTTCTCTCAACATCAGTAGCGTACGCAGGATTTTGCCAAGGGGGATGTTCATCCTCACGAAAAAAAAATTTTCTCCAAATCCCAGGTTCAAAATATTTCTCGGTCACGCCAGCCGTCGAAAACTCGTTCAGCAGGGGGGAAGGTAGTGAAGAAAGTTTTTTTTTCACTCCAAATCACAAGTCCAAAATTTTGCCGGTCACGTCACCCGCCGAAAAGTCGCAATGCACGGCTACATTTTGCCGTCTGCTAAAGAAAAATCAACTTTTATTTCATGTTTTCATGGTTATTTGACATTTCAAACACCCCCCTTTTGACAAAAAAAAAGGTATGATTTTTTCCGGAAAAAAGGGGGTTGTTTTGGGGTGTTTACAACCCTCTTTTGGCAAGGGGGGGGGGAGGGGTGAACACTCCAAACGCTCCCTGCGTAAGCGTATGCTCAACATCGCCAACAACACCAACAACAATAAACTTAAAAACGCCAATATAACACTGACCTCTGCAAAGTACAGGTCAAAAAACTCGATGACTCAAGAGTTGGTTTAAAAACTGCATGTCTCTCACTTCAGTTAACCCTAGAAAGTCCAAGGGGAGGCACAATGTTCTACCCCCCCCCCACCCACCACCACCACCACATTCATCTTCACCACTTTCACAATTTTTGACAAAATTAAATCTAACTTGGTGACTTTTCCTAAAATGTTCTGGCGAACATTTTAACATATAGTTAGGGTTACACGTGAATATTTTGAAGGCCTGTGCGTCATTTGATGTTCCATTGCTTTTCACTCCACAGAATTACATGTAATAAGAGTTACTTTTACCTATTTTTCATAACTTTTGGCTCATGAATGATTTGAAAGTAAATTATGTTCTATTTATTCAAAAGCACATTCAATCAATTTCTTTTTTTTATTGTGTCATTTTTGAAAGAAAAATGGCGCCAAAACAACACGAATTGAAAATTCAATTGTTTTGGTGGGGTTTTTTTTTATTTCCAGTTTTTGATTATATTATACAAGAATTGAAGTATCAAAGTGTAATTGCATCAAAAAGGTGTACCAGAATGATACAAAATTACGTTTATCAACTTTTTGGTACTATCAACAGTGCATAGTAATACGTGCATAGTAACACGTGTATACACAAATATCGTCTCATTAAAGTTTGTGTTCAGGATTTGCAAGACCATCACTTCCCTGGATTCTCATTAGCAAACGGTAGTTAAGTATTTATAAATACATATAGTGTGTTGAAAGTTTGAAATCCGTACGTCATGATGAGAAAAAACTAATAACGATATGTTACTAGAATAGTCGTCTTTCCATGAGTTTTAATAGTGCTCAGTTTGCAGAACAAAAGCTTACGTAAATCGAAGTCAGCGTTTATTTTATCCATGTAAACACTAAACAAAGAGTAAGTTCCCCCTTATTCAAAATACAAATTTGAGCAGTACATTTAAAGGCAGGGGATCTCTTTTGCATGCCTAAAAATTAACATTGTGTAAATACAATGGCATTTAGAAGAAAATGCCATCTGGGAACCTTTAGCAAAAATATAGGAGTTAGAAAATCAGTTTTAGTGGAATTATAGTGACCGTTAGACTCAGATTTGATTTTTTTTTTCTCGCGAGAAAAAAATTCCTATCATAGAACGTACACTAAACGGCTATTGTTTTTCTTTAGCATTTTCAAATTCTAGGCAGTCACTGACCCCCAAACTTCACAGACATGCCCTTCATCAATAGCCTAAGGGCATGGGTTATCTTTTCCTGGTCTGCGGGGATGTTTGCAAATGAGATCCACTGCCTTTAAGCAGGGGTGTCTTTACACTCATTGACAAATTCCTGTGTCAAAATGGGATTGATCCGTCTGGTCACGCATGAGTGAGCATGCATTAAAGGCAAAATTGTCGCTTTTCAAAAGTCACAGAAGTCGTTTATTATGCCAAAATAACAGTACACAATTGTATTTTTTGGCTGTATCAATAAATTGTGCTCACTCAATCATGACATGGTTACAACCTCTTATGTTCATTAAACATGTGCCGATACATTTTGCTGAAAAATATCCGATTTTAATTTTTTTTCAATAAACTTAATTGATTTTACAAATTTCAAAATTTAGGAAGGATGAACATTTTTAAATTGAGTACACTGAACCGTAAAATATGTGAAAACTGTCTGAGGAAGTGTAAGGGAGTCAAACGATAGATGATTAACATAAATAACACTAAATCATTCACTAGATACAGCATTTGTTACAATCTTGTATCACAAATCCCCCAAAATGACCCCTGTGAATTTCGAAAAGTAACATTTTTATCTTTAATATGAGCTCACCAGGGGCGTAGGCTGGTTTGGGCATGGGGAGGTGCACATCTTGCGGAGGTGGAACTAACTTGGTGTGGGGAGGTGCACATCTTAGGGAGGTGGAACTAAAGTTGAGAAAATCATGCGTTGAAAGCAGAAAGGTGGTGGAAATTTCTTTTTGCTTGCCAGGGGCGGAACTCCTTTGGCTCTGCCGGGGGGGGGGGGTGCACGTGCACCCATTGCACCCCCTCAGCCTACGCCCTTGCTCACTCATGCATAACTTGACAGATCTATCAGATTTTTACACAGAAGTTAGTCAATGGAGTGCAGAAACACTGCTGACAAGTTAATTTTCTCAAAATCATTTAGTTAAAAAGTTATGGTATTTTGAAACAGGGGGAACTTACTTTTTGTGGAGTGTTTAGAATTGGTTTTGTCTCAAGCTCTGTTTTTCACGGAAAACACCAAAAATCTGGCGTTGTCGCAGAGAGGACGCATGTTCTTATAAAAAAAAAAAATTCGGAAGCACTCGGACCAGTGACTTGGTTTCTGGGCCACCCAGACTGGGCGCCGAGTATATCAACGACGAATGTTTTCTCCAAGTTAAAGAAATGTTTCACTGTACGTCAATAAATTTTCTTGCGTTTTCTGCGTGCTCTTTCTCCGATGAAACATTTTGCCCATAACAAAGCGTTCCTTGGCGAAATAACGTTGATAAACTGGGGCCAAAATGTAGAGTGTCGCAGATATGAGACTTAATCCAATGAACGTCCAAATAGCGCCATCGTACGACCCGGTCTTGTCAATGCTTTGACCTGCATATAATGAGCGATGTAGAATAAAAGTCGTCATTATGTCTACATAACTAATTTTATTTCTCATTCCACGCCTCAAATTTCTTTCATGTCTTTGTTTTCAGTGTGGCATTTATTTTCTGTATATGAAGAGCTTGCAACCAAAAGGCGCTAAATCCACTTTTCATGAAAAATGAGTTATTAGCACCAGTATATTGGCTTACCACTTGTCCAGTTACAGAATAAAATTTGGAACTTAATTGCACAGATTGCACAGATTCCGGCAAAGAAATGCCATTTTCTCCAAATTCATCAGAGTGGATTTAGCGCCTTTTGGTTGCAAGCTCTTCATATGTTATTCATTTCTGAATTTAATTATTCAGAAGTCATTATCTAACAAATGGCTGTAGATTCCCATTAAAGTGATAGGCTAACATTGTGGAGCTTCAATTTTAAAAATTGTCAAACTTTGATATCTGAGCTACATAGTAGTGTTCAAATGGACAAATAAACACCCTAGAATACAAAAGTTTTGAAAGTTACACTGCCAATGGCAAGTTATACATGAATAAACAATAAAACTCGGGGCGAGTTTTATTAACCTAGGTGAACACACAGTAAGTCTATGGGAAGAAATGGGCAAGTGAATCTGGTCAACTTGCGATTTTCACTTTTTTAAAGCAATAAATAATCATTTTGAAATACATTTTTTTTCAGGGCTTCATTTTTTTACCTCATCAAAGACACTGGTAGCATGGGGAATCATGCGGGTCAGATTTTTTTAACTGTGGTAAATGTTAGCCAATACCTTTAAGATCATCTAAAAGACCATGGTCTTTATAAAGTATATTTTCTCTTTGTATACTGTCAGCGTTCAGCTTATTATGGTTATCGTATTGAACACATTTGGAGGTTTTATATTGGTTTCATGTGACTCTTGTCTCACAAGATGTCTATTTGCAAAACGGCCTGTCTGAGTTTTACACGATTTTGCCACTAATTATGTGTATTACGTAATTTTGGTTTGACTACGAAATGGAATATTATAAAGATTTCTTTACATAAGAGGGTATAAATGAAATGTGCGTATTATTTTGTTTGTAAGTTTCTAGTTTCTATAAACATAAAATTTCGCATTCCCACTTTCCTGGTTCTGCTGAGGTTTTTGCCCGTGCGTGTGCGCCACTCTTCAATGTTGGACATCTTGGTGTTAGCTCACATTCTTACGACTACTTGAAGACTGCAGAAGTACTTAAACGACATTTTATCAAATTTGAGTTGATTGCATTTTTTTTCATGCTTACATAGTACAAATTCAGTTTTGTAAATGTCAGTTTTTTTATAAACAGAAAACCTCAGTTCAATCATAATAAGCCAATAGTGAAAGTGCTGCGCTATTGCAAAGAATAAGTAGGCCTACTCAACTGTACACGCAGCCAATGAGCTGCATGAATGTGATTCATGTGACATGAGGTGATGCAAACGTGGAATAATATACAGGATGGCCCAGAAAGAATGTAGAACCTGCGATTGCTAATTTCTTCACCATCATCAGCAAAAAAAGCCTTTTTGTTTGTTTGTTTGTTTGTTTAGTTGGCTAGAATATTCTTTTTTTAACAAAATGAGACCATGATCATTGATTTTTAGTCAGGCGTTCAGATCCTGTATAGGGCCATTTTTGAGACAATGCCATTTCCCAAATTTCCTACTTTTTCAACTCCACCGATCCTCGGAACATCGAGATTTTCTGGCGATGTAGCTTGCCATAAAGACAAACCGCAATTCCTCACATTCTCTTTATTTTTATCAAAGCGAGGGGCATTCCTATGTTTTGTCTGCGTATAGCTCATTCTATGGCACGCTGTAGCGAGAGAATATTTCCGTATTCCGCGGTGGAGGTGAAAAAGTAAGAAATTTGGGAAATGACATTGCATCAGAAAAATGGCCCTAGGATCCAAACGCCTAAATAAAAATTAATGATCATGGTATCATTTTTTGGGAAAAAATATTTTAACCAATGGAACAAAAAACACTTACATTTTGCTGATGATGAAGAAGAAATTAGCCACCGCAAGTGTTGCGTTTTTTTCTCGGTCACACTGTATTTTTCATAAATAAGCACATCACTATAATAAAGCTCAATAAATAAACGTCATGTCTGTTTTACTATTGTTTAGTTTTCACGTCATTATAGAGGAAGTACAATTTAGCGGCAGGATTACTGTGGAAGGAGTACTTAACTGCAAAATATAAAATGATTGATTATAAACTTTAGCAAGTTTGAATGAAAAAAAATGACAAATGTGATCTGCACACACATTTCAAGATTGTAAGGCTCTGCTTCTCAAAACTAGTATTTTGTAAGTTACGTACTTCTTCCACTACAGTCTTCATTTGTTGTACTTACCTGACACAGCCGATAGGAGATAGCCAAGACCAAACCAGATATTAAAGATAGACCAAGTCTCCACTGATTTCTCAGGTCCAAAGACTTCATTGGGAATGGTGAATGTGAAAACAGCCAGTGTGCATGTGATGGTCCCGATAACTGGAGGTGGAGAGAAACCGCCAATGGGATTACAATATATCAAATATAGTCGAAAATCTCGGGGGTCCCCCCCCCAAAAAAAACATTAATTAATTTTAAAAAAAAACTAAAGATATTCAGAATCTATTATTGCAGGGTTATGACTTTGGGGCACAAAGCTTTCAAATAAATAAACAAATCCCCAAAACTAAACTTGGGCTTTAAGTAAACAAATTACAGACAAATCCTCCCAGGTGGGAGATCCACTCCTGCTAGTGTATAGTTGGTATATATTTCAACTCATTTGGTTCTTGAGGCATTTTCAAGTGTTCCCAAATCATGTCACTAACCTTTAATAGAAATCTTTCTATCAGACCCACGGTCTATAGGACCCTTGGTCTACAGGACCCTCGGTCTACAGGACCCTTGGTCTACAGGACCCTCAGTCTATGGGACCCTCAGTCTATGGGACCCTCGGTCTACAGGACCCTTGGTCTACAGGACCCTCAGTCTACAGAATCCTTGATCTATTGGACCCTCGGTCTACAGGACCTTTGCTCTATAGGAACCTCGGTCTATAGGACCCTTGGTCTACAGGACCTTTGGTCCACAGGACCCTCAGTCTTTGGGACCCTTAGTCTACAGGACCCTTGGTCTACAGGACCCTCAGTCTACAGGACCCTCGGTCTACAGGACCCTCGGTCTATAGGACCCTCGGTCTACAGGACCCTTGGTCTACAGGACTATCGGTCTCCAGGACCCTTGGTCTACAGGACCCTCGGTCTACAGGACCCTCGGTCTACAGGACCCTTGGTCTACAGGACCCTTGGTCTATACGACCCTCGGTCTATAGGACCCTTGGTCTATAGGACCCTTGGTCTACAGGACCCTTGGTCTACAGGACCATCAGTCTACAGGACCCTTGGTCTACAGGACCCTTGGTCTATAGGACCCTTGGTCTATACGACCCTCAGTCTACAGGACTCTTGGTCTACAGGACCCTCAGTCTATGGGACCCTTGGTCTACAGGACCCTCAGTCTACAGGACCTCGGTCTACAGGACCCTTGGTCTACAGGACCCTCGGTCTACAGGACCCTTGGTCTACAGGACTCTCGGTCTGTAGGACCCTTGGTCTACAGGATCCTCGGTCTATAGGAACCTCGGTCTATAGGACCCTCGATCTACAGGGTGTCTCCCGGCGATGAAGTTGGTACAGATCAAAACACTGGAAGTGACAGAAATGGAATGCTTAAGAGCTATTAGATGAGTCACCAGATTGGATGGAAGAAGGAATGTGGATGTGCAGAATGAAGTTGTAGGGGTGTTAGGGATAAGAGGGAAATGAAAGAGAGCAGACTCAAGTGGTATGGTCATGTATAGAGGGCTGAGAGAGTGACCTCATTCGATATAGAACACAGTGGAGAAAGGAGGAGAAGGGGCCGAAGACCAAGGAAGAGATGAACAGAATCAGATTGCATAAAAGCCACAGACTAAAAATGACCACAGTTTTTTTTGTTTTTTTTAATGCGAGCTGCATGCATAACCCTCCATGCTCTAAGTATTTTTGATAATAGTCTGGGAGATAGCTACTTCTCAATTTACCCCATCGAGCCCAAAACATTTGACCCCTCAATATTACTTACACTGTCTATGTGAATGAAAAAAGATATGTCAGCTGGACCACATATTTAAGGGTCATTTACTTAGTCACTCACACATAAAATTAGCGTCTTTCGTGACCTGTATATGCATGCGTGCGACGCGGGTGCGCATTTTGTCTGTATGCGCGCGCGAATCAATTTGATGTATACAAATATATCTCTCTCTCAATGAAATGAAATTACGCGCGCGCATACAGACAAAAATGCGCATGTCGCACGCATGCAGTATACAGGTCACGAAGATGCCAAGCATACCCATTAATCTATGTGTGGGACTTAGTAAATGAACCCCTTAAATTCGGTCCTGGGGACTGAACCCGACCAATGGGGTCCAGCTGACATA
>JZLH01S0605224.1:146365-158542 GCA_001188425.1 Eucidaris tribuloides | reverse complement strand
AGATAATTCATTCGGGGTGGTATATTTATGGTTATAATTTTCATGTTTTCTGCTTTACTAGCAGAAACTATGCAGATTACAGGATGAGAACACCTCGCCAGGATGGAAAATTACAAACTCGAGCAAGGAGATCCTGCCCAACTCAAGAAGAAAGAAGCTGGAACGGGAGATCGTAAGAACGGTCTCTACCTGGATGACGATGATGACCTGGTGATACATCATACACATTACCAGACAACCGTGTCTGAACCTGGCGACATTGGTGAATCGCTGGATGTGCGTCGTGGTGGCGTCTTATAATGCACGTTATAAGATATACCCTCTGAACATCCAGGACATTGCTACGTTGTGGATTTAAATACACAAAAAATATGGCTTCAGAGCGACAGTGTAGGACATCCCCCTATGTGAGTCGCGCTAGAAAAAAAAATATGCGTGCGTTAATGTCAGGTCACTATACTGTGTGGGCTCCTAAGGTTGTGTAATTTATATCTAGGGAAAACGGAAATCTTTCTGCAGAAAGTGCGTCAAATTTAGGACGGAGGGTTGGGTCTTATTTCATGGAAAGGTGAGTCCAACTTGAGACAGGGGTGTGTAGAATTATATCAATATTGTCATTTAGATGCGATCTGTGCGGTCTTACACGTTGATTGGTCTACAAATGTGAGAAAAAATGCCTCATGTCACAATGTCTTCTACAAAACGGAGACTGGATTGAAAGCTACTAGGATCTACGTTTCGGAATCGCACTTAACTCTTACACAGCTACTACCATAGCTGCGCTCTACCCTACTTTGGCAAAAAGGCAGAACAAGCTGACAAAATATCATTTCTCATAAATGAGCAATTTGTGCGTCATTCTACATGCGTAACCTCAATGCATTTCCGGTCGTCCCTGTTTGAAGCTGGTGTTGAATGTTGCCTGCTGAACCGAGTACGAGGTTGGCATTTACTGATTTAAATGTAATTTTCCACTTTAAAGGGGCAGAAAAGTCGCTATCGCTTGATATTTTGGAGGTGGCCCGGCCCTACGCGGTAAATTCGAGAGATGCTCGTATACGTTTCGGAAAACGAGCGTGCCCACAAATTGAGTGCAATTTCCTATGCAGCACGCATTCACCCGAAGAAAGGCGAAACTAACAACGGCCCTACCCTCAACCCGTCAATTCTGTTTGCCAGCTCACGATTAGTTGTTACGCACAGCTGAACTCCTGCATCTACGTAGATATAGAGGTTCAGTGTTACGCACGGCTTGCAATTACAGGGGCACAGCAGTGGTATTGAACGTACATGGATACGAGCGGGCGCATTCCTTTAACACACCAGCCCGGTATGGGACAGAAGAATTGTAATTTGTGGAGCCTGGATGTTTTTTCAAATAAATTGTCAATTCTTTTTACATCTGAACTACATAATAGTGAACATTTCTAGTAAATACAAAGTTTTGGAATTCATGCTGCCCCTAGCAAGGTATGCATGGATTAACACATCACTGTGACTTATTCCTCTGGCGGAATAATAAAGTAGTTACGATCTATACACAGTAGTCTGTGGCTTGGAAATGCGACAAGGTACCGGTACTCATAGAGATTTTTACCCTTTTACAGCACTACATGATCACTTTGAAGCTTACAATTTTTCAGGCTTTATTTTTCAATCTTTACCAAAACATTTTTGCACCATGGAGGATTATGTAGATCAGATTGTATAAAACTTGCGGTCATTGTTAAATTGGCGTTGTGTTTGTGTTGGTGACAGAGCCGCTGCAGGGTGTTGGGCTGTGGGAAAGCAGAAAATTATGATTTAAGTTCGATATTTGTTTAAAGATTTATCCGATTTTTTCTGCGTCAGCCAACACACATCTCGCCCATGACGTCACTCGGTATTGCGTGCATCGGACAGCGCAATCGGTATTGTGTCTGATTGCGTAATGCGCGTTATTCGGTGTAGCAGACGATTTCGTTCTCTCAACATCAGTAGCGTACGCAGGATTTTGCCATAGGGTGGATGTTCATCTCACTAAAAATAAAATTTTCTCAAATCCAGTTTCAAATATTTCTCGGTCACGCCAGCCGTCGAAAACTTCGTTCAGCAGGGGGGAAGGTAGTGAAGAAAGTTTTTTTTTTCGACTCCAAATCACAAAGTCAAAATTTTGCCGCGTCACTCACCCGCCGAAAAGTCGCTAATGCACGGCTAACATTATGCCGTCTGCTTAAAGAAAAATCAACTTTTATTTTCATGTTTATGGTTATTTGACATATCAACACCCCCCTTTTGACAAAAAAAAAGGTATGCATTTTTTCCGGAAAAAAGGGGGTTTGTTTTGGGGTGTTTACAAACCCTCTTTTGCGGCAAGGGGGGGGCGGGGGAGCGGAGTGAATCACTCAAACGCTCCCTGCGTAAGCGTATGCTCAACATCGCCAAACAAACACAACAACAATAACTTAAAAACGCCAATATAACACTGACCTCTGCAAAGTACAGGTCAAAAAAACTCGATGACTCAAGATGATTGGTTTTAAAAACTGCATGTCTCTCACTGTCAGTTAACCCTAGGAAAGTCCAAGCGGAGGCACAATGTTCTTACCCCCCCCCCCCCACCACCACCACCACACATTCATCTTCACCACTTTCACAATTTTTGACAAATTAAATCACTTCGGTGACTTTTCCTAAAATGTTCTGGCGAACATTTTTAACATATAGTTAGGGTTACCGTGAATATTTTGAATGGCCTGTGCGTCATTTGATGCTTCCATTGCCTTTTCACTCCACAAGAAATTACATGTATAGAGCTTTACTGTTACCTATTTTTCAGAACTTTTGCGCTCATGAATGATTTTGAAAGCTAAATTATGTTCATATTTCATTCAAAAAGCACATTCAATCAATCTTCTTTTTTTTATTGGTGTATTTTTGAAAGAAAAATGGCGCCAAAACAACACGAATTGAAAATTCAATTGTTATTGGTTGGGGTTTTTAAAAATAAATTTATTCCAGTTTTTGATTAGATTATTCACAAGAATTGAAGTATCAAAGTGTAATTTGCATCAAAAAGGTGTACCAGAATGATACAGAAATTACGTTTATTCAACTTTTTGGTACTATGCAACAGTGCCATAGTATTACGTGCATAGAACACGTGTGATACACAATATCGTCTCATTAAAGTTTGTGCTCAGGATTTGCAAGGACATCACTTCCCTGGATTCTCATTAGCAAACGGTAGTTAAGTATTTTAAATACATATAGTGTGTTGAAAGTTTGAACATCCGTATCGTTCATTGATGTGAGAAAAAACTTAATAACGATAGTGTACTAGAATGAGTCGTCTTTCCATTGAGTTTAATATGTGCTCAGTTTGCCAGAACAAAAGCTTACGTAATCGAAGTCAGCGTTTGATTTTATCCATGTAAAACACTAAAACAAAGGAGTAGTTCCCCTTATTCAAAATACAAATTAGCAGTACCATTTTAAGGCAGGGATCTCTTTGCATGCCCTAAAAATTACATTGTGTAAAAGTACAATGGCATTTAGAGGAAAATGCCATCTGGGAACCTTTAGCAAAAAATATAGTGAGTTAGTAAATTCAGTTTTAGTGGAATTATAGTGACGCTTATGATCTCAGATTTGATTTTTTTTTTTCTCGCGAGAAAAAAATTCCTATCATAGAACGTACACCTAAACGGCTATTGTTTTTCTTTAGCATTTTTTCAAATTCTAGGGCAGTCACTGACCCCCAAACTCAGCAGGACATGCCCTTCATCAATAGCCTAAGGGCATGGCGTTATCTTTTCCTGCGTCTGCCGGGGATGTTTGCAAATGATATCCACTGCTTTAAGCAGGGGTGTCTTGTACACTCATTGACAAATTCCTGTGTACAAATGGGATTGATCGCGTCTGGTTCACGCCATGAGTGAGCATTGCATTGAAAGGCAGAATATTTCGCTTTTCAAAAGTCACAGAAGTCGTTTATTTATGCCAAAATTGAACAGTACACAATTGTAGTTTTTTGGCGCTGTAATCAATAAATTGGTGCTCACTCATCATGACATGGTTACAACCTCTTATGTTTTTCATTAAACATGATGCCGATACATTTTGCTGAAAAATATCGATTTTAATTTTTTTTCAATAAACTTAATTGATTTTACAAATTCAAATTTTAGGAAGGATGAAATTTTGAAATTGAGTACACTGAACGTAAAATATGTGAAAACTGTCTGAGGAAGTTTAAGGGAGATCAAACGATTAGATGTTAACATAAATAACACTAAATTCATTCACTAGATACAGCATTGGTTACAATCTTGTAATCACAAATCCCCAAAATGACCCTGTTGAATTTCGAAAAGTAAATTTTTATTCTTTTAATAATGAGCTCACCAGGGGCGATAGGCTGTTTGGGCATGGCGAGGTGCCACATCTTGCGGAGGCTGGAACTAACTTGGTGTGGGGAGGTGTGCACATCTTAGGGAGGGTGGAACAAAGTTGAGAAAATCATGCCGTTGAAAGCCAGAAAAGGTGGTGGAAATTTCTTTTTGCTTGCCAGGGGCGGAACTCCTTTGGACTCTGCGGGGGAGCGGGTGGGGCACGCTGCACCATTTGCACGCCCCTAGCCTACGCCTTGCCTCACTCATGCCATAACTTGGACAGATCTATCAGATTTTTACACAGAAGTTAGTCAATGGAGTTGCAGAAAACACTGCTGAAAGTTACATGTTTTCAATAAAATTTAGTTAAAAAGTTATGGTATTTTGAAACAGGGGGGGAACTATTTTTGTGGAAGTTTAGAATTGCGTTTTGTCTCAACGCTCTGTTTTTTCACGGAAAACCACCAAAAATCTGGGCGTTGTCGCAGAGAGACGCATGTTCTTATACAAAAAAAAAAAAATTCGGAAGCACTCGGACCAGTGACTTGGTTTCTGGGCACACCCAGGATCTGGGGCCGAGTATATCAACGACGAATGTTTTTCCAATGTTAAAGAAATGTTCTCACTTGATACGTCAATAAATTTTTGTGCGTTTTCTGCCAGTGCTCTTTCTCGATGAACATTTTGCCCATAACAAAAGAGTTCCTTTGGCGAAATAACGTTGATAAAACTGGGGCCAAAGTATGAATTTTTTTTAAGAGTGTTCGCAGATACTGAGACCTTAATCAAGAACGCTCAAATAGCGCCATCGCGTACGGACCCGGTCTTGTCAATGCTTGACCTGCATATAATGAGCGTATGTAGAATAAAGTCGTCATTATGTCTATAACTTAATGTTATTCTATTCACGCCTCAAATTATCTTTTATGCTTTGTTTTTCAGTGTGGCCATTTATTTTTCTGTATATATGAAGAGGCTTGAACCAAAAGGCGCTATAAATCCACTTTTTCATGAAAAATGAGTTATTAGCACAGTATTATTGGCTTACCACTTGTCCAGTTACAGAATAAAAATTTTGCAGAACTTAATTGACACAGATTGCACAGATTCCGGCAAAGAAATGCCATTTTCTCCAAATTCATCAGAGTGGATCTTAGCGCCGCCTTTTTAGGTTGCCAAGCTCTTCATTATGGCTTATTCATTCTGAATTTTAATTATTCAGAATCAGTTATCTACAAATGGCCTGTAGTATTCCATTTAAAGTGATAGGCTACATGTTCATTTTGGAGCTTCATTTAAACAATTGTCAAACTTTGATATCTGAGATACATAGTAGTGTTCAAATGGACAAATAAACACTAGATACAAAGTTTTTGAAAGTTAACACTGCCAATGGCAATGTTATACATGAATAAACAATAAACTCGGCGGCGAGTTTTATTAACCTAGGTGAACCACACAGTATAGTCTATGGAACGAAAAAAGAAATTGGGCCAAGTTGAATCTGGTGCAACTTGCGATTTTCACTTTTTAAAGCCAATAAATAATCATTTGAAATACATTTTTTTTCAGGGCTATTTTTTACTCTCATCAAAGGACACTTGGTAGCATGGGGGTTAATACATGCGGGTCAGATTTTTTTTAATGTGGTTAAATGTTAGCCAATAACCTTTAAGATCATCTAAAAGGACAGTCATCGGCTAAAGGCTAGTTAAGAAAAATTGCAGGGCTAATTTCATGGCTCCCAAGCGTAGGTGTCATTATTTTCGTCTTTATGTATACTGTCACGTTCAGCTTATTATGGTTATTCTAATTGAGAACACATGGAGGTTTGTCATACTTGGTTCCATGGCTCTTGTCATCACAAGATGTCTATTTGCAAACGGCCTGCATGAGTTTTACACGATTTGCCACTAATTATGTGTTATATACGTATATTTTGGTTTGACTACGAATGGAAATATTATAAAGGATTCTTTAAATAAGAGGGTGATTAAATGAAATGTGGAATTATTTGTTTGTAAGGTTCTAGTTTCATATAAAATAAAATTCGCATCCACTTTCCTGGTTCTGCTGAGGATTTTTGCCGTGCCGTGTGCGCCCACTCTTCAATTGTTTGGACACTTGGTGTTAGCTAACATCTTACGACTTGAAAGACTGCAGAAGTCTAAGCGACATTTTATCAAATTTGAGCTTGATGTGCCGATTTTTTTTTCATGCTTACATAGTACAAATTCAGTTTTGTAAAATGTCAGTTTTTTTATAAAACAGCAAAACCTCAGTTCAATTCAATAATAAGCCAATACGTGAAAGTGCTGGCTATTGCAAAGAATAAGATAGGCATACTCAACTGTACACGCAGCCAATGAGCCTTGCATATGGAATGTGATTCATGTGACGATGAGTGTGATGCAAACGTGATAATATACAGGATGGCCCAGAAGAATGTAGAACTGCGATTGCTAATTTCTTACATCATCAGCAAAAAAAGCCATTTTTGTTTTGTTTGTTTGTTTGTTTTAGTTTGCAGAATATTCTTTTTTTAACAAAATGAGACCATTGATCATTGATTTTTAGTCAGTGCGTTAAGATCCTGTATAGCGGCCATTCCTTGAAGGACAATGCCATTTCCCAAATTTCCTACTTTTTAACTCACGATCCTCGGAACATTCGAGATTTTCTGGCGATGTAGCTTGCCATAAGACAAACCGCAATTCTCACATTCTCTTTTATTTTTATCAAAGCGAGGGCATTCTATGTTATTGTCTGAGTTATAGCTCATTCTATGGCACGCTGTAGCGAAGAGAATATTTCCCGTACTTCCGCGGTGGAGGTGAAAAGTAAGAAATTTGCGAGAAATGACATTGCATCAGAAAGAAATGCCTAGGATCAAACGCCTAAATAAAAATTAATGATCATGTATCATTTTTTGGAAAAAATATTTAACCAATGGAACAAAAAACACTTACATTTGCTGATGCATTGAAGAAGAAATTAGCCACGCAAGTGTTTGCGTTTTTTTCTCGGTCAACACTGTATTTTTATAAATAAAGCACATCACTACTAATAAAGCTCAATAAATAAACGTCATGTCTGTTTACTATTGTTTAGTTTTCACGTCAATTTATTAGAGGAAGTACAATTTAGGCGAAGCAGGATTACTGTGAAGGAGTCTTAACTGCAAATATAAAATGGACTTGATTATAAACTTTAGCAAGTTGAATGAAAAAAATGACAAATGCTGATTCTGGCACACACATTGCAGATTGTAAGGCTTGCTCTTCTCAAAACTAGTATTTTGTAAGTTACGTACTTCTTCCACTACAGTCTTCCATATTGTTTGTACTTACCTGACACACGCCGATAGGAGATAGCCAAGACAAACCAGAGTATTTAAAGATTAGGACCAAGTCTCACTTGATTTCTTCAGTGGCTGCCAAGACTTCATTGGGAATGGTGAATGTGAAACACAGCCAGTGTGCATGTGTTCGTCCCGATAAACTGGAGGTGGAGAGAACGCCAATGGGATTACAATTTCAAATATTAGTCGAAAATCTCGGGGGTCCCCCCCCAAAAAAAAACATTAATTATTTTTAAAAAAACTAAAGATTTCAGAATCTATTATTGCCAGGGTTTATGGACTTTGGAGGCACAAAAGCTTTCACAATAAATAAACAAATCCCAAAAACTAAACTGGGTGGTTGCTTTAAGTAAACAAATTACAGACAAAATCTCTCCAGGTGGAGATCCACTCCTGCTAGTGTTATAGTTGGTATATATTTAACTCATGTTGCTGTATCTCCTGAGGCATTTCAATGGTTTCCCAAATCATGTCACTGAACTTTAATAGAAATCTTTCTATCAGACCCAGGTCTTATAGGACCTTGGTTTACAGGACCTCGGTGTACAGACCTTGGTCTACAGGAACCCTCGTCTGAGTGCGCCCTCAGCTTGGGACCTCGGTCTACAGGACCCTTGCGTCTACAGGACCTCAGTCGACAGAATCCTTGATCTATTGGACCCTCGGTCTACAGGAGCGACCTTTTGCTCTATTAGGAGAACCTCGGTTCTTTAGGACCCTTTGGTTTACAGGACCCTTTGCGTTCCACAGGACCCTGCAGTCTTTGGGACCCTTAGTCTACAGGACCTTCTATGGGCCCTCATACAGGACCTCAGTCTTACAAAACAGACCCCTCGGTCTACAGGACCCTCGGTCTACTTAGGACCTTCCGTCTCAGCGACCTGGTAGATATCGGTCTCCAGGGACCCTTGGTCACAGAGACCTCGGTCTACAGGACACTCCGTCTATACAGGACCCTTGTCTACAGGGACCCTTGGTCTATACGACCCTCGGTTCTCATAGGACCCTTGGTCTATAGCGACCCTTTGGTCTACAGGACCTTGGTCTACACGGACCATCAGGGTCTAAGGACCTTGCCGTCTCAGGACCCTTGTCTATGCCGACTTCTGGGTCTATAAAGACCTCAGTCTACAGGACTCTTGGTCTACAGACCCTCAGTCTATGGGAACCTTGGTACTACAGGACCCTCAGTCTACAGGACCTCGGTCTACAGGACCCTTGCGTCTACAGGACCCTCGGTACTACAGGACCCTTGGTCTACAGTACTCTCCGGTCTGTAGGAACCCTTGGTCTACAGGATCCTCGGTCTATTAGGAACCTCGGGTACTATAGCGACCCTCGATTACAGGGTGTCTCCGGCGATTGAAGTTGCTACAGATCAAAACATATGGAAGTTGACAGAAATGAATTGCTTAAGCAGCTATTAGATGACGTCACCAAGATGAGATGGAAGAAGGAATGCCTGGATGTGCCAGAATGAAGTTGTAGGGGGTGTTAGGGAATAAGAGGGCAAATGCAAAGAGAGCAGACTCAAGTTGGTATGGTCATGTATAGATCGGGCTGAGAGACGCTGACCTCTATTCGCTATATAGAACACGTGGAGAAAAGGAGGAGAAGGGCCGAAGGACCAAGGAAAGAGATGAACAGGAATCAGATTGCATAAAAGCACAGACTAAATAATGACCACAGTTTTTTGTTTTTTTTTTAAGGCAGTCTGGCAGCATATCCCTCCATGCTCTAATGTATTTTGATAATGAGTCTTGGGAGATAGGTCTTCCACAATTTACGCATCGAGCCAATAACATTTGACCCTCAATATTACTTACACTGTCTATGTAATGAAAAAAGATATATGTCAGCTCGCGACACATGCGTGCGGGTCTCCGGTTCCCTCAGGGACGATTTAAGGGTCATTTACTTAGTCCTCACACATAAGATATGGGTATGGCGTCTTCGTGACCTGTATACTGCATGCGTGCGACGCGGGTGCGGCATTTTGTCTGTATGCTGCGCGGCGTAACAATGATGTATACAAATATACATCTGCTGCAATTGAAATGAAATTACGCCTGCGCGCATACAAGACAAAAATGCGCCACCATGTCGCACGTTCAGTATACAAGGTCACGAAATTGCCAGGCATACCATTAATTCTATGTGTCGGGGATTAGTAATGAACCCTTAAATTCGCGTGCCTGGGGACTGAACCGACCAATGGGTCCAGCATGACACTATCTTTTTTCATTCACATAGATAGTCTAAGTAATTTTGAGGGGTCAAATCTTTTGGGCTCGATGGGGTAAATTGAGAAGTAGCAGGCTCTCGCCCTATAAGGTCTAAAAATGAAGGCCTGAAAAATTGGTTTTTGAAAGTGCCTATTTTGTGTTAAAAGTGAAAAATTACGAGTAGGGCAGTGACAAGAAGACCCTACGACCCACAGTGTTGAGAGGATTCATGGGCCGATGATGATGATGATGATGATAATGATGATGATTATGATGATAATGATGTTTAGATGCCAAAAGCATCAGTCCTTCCTTCTGTTCAATGTGACACAATCTTATTCCTAAAGGGACAAATTAGACTCGGAATGGTGTGGCGTCAATTCAGAATCCAATCAATTCAGGCAAAGTAAATCGGAAATCTGAGTCACTTTAACTCGAAACTGAGACTCCATTCCGA
Source organism: Eucidaris tribuloides (assembly GCA_001188425.1). Classification (NCBI taxonomy): domain Eukaryota; kingdom Metazoa; phylum Echinodermata; class Echinoidea; order Cidaroida; family Cidaridae; genus Eucidaris; species Eucidaris tribuloides. Next base: position 148,126 of record JZLH01S0605224.1, on the reverse strand, counting down.
ATCAGATTTGACTTTACAGAAATAAGAGTGTACAGGTGGAGTTGTTCATGTGCTACTTACGAACGCCTAAGCATATCATTGGGACCATTGTGCGAACAACGAAGAGACATCCCAAGACTATGCAGTTAACGAGGTTGATGATAACTATCATGAATGCCCTCGGAAGTGGAAGGTAGTTTCCGGTCAGAGTCAGGATGACCTTTACGATGAGGTCAGACATACCGATGACCGAGATGATGACGGCCCCATCCTTCTCTGTGAAGCCCACTGACGTCATCAAACTGACCTGCAGAAATACAAACATAAATGGCTCTAGGAGAGCTACTCCCCGACAATTCAGCCGGACAACAACCCCCTGACAACTAACCCCATAGGCACCACTCAGACAGCTAACACCCCAAGACCAGACAGATACCCCAAGTACAATTACATGCAAGGACAACTACCATCGACGATTCCGCCGGACAACTACCCCCAGACAACTAGCCCCCTAGGACACCACTCCCGGACGCTAAATTTTTATTCCCACGAGATTTTCTCGCACGGCGCATGCGTACTTTCACTACGGTTTGGACGTCTAGCACTTTCGAAACCGTTGGTATATATTGCTAAAGAAGACGTCAACTGTCGAGTCGCTTTGTGTTGCTACATTGGATAGCTCGCTGTTTTGTTGGCGCGTTTTGACCCGGGTTCGAATCCCGCAGTACGGTTTTGTTTTTGCAGCGCTTTATTTCGTCAATGTCGTGGGACGATTACTATACCCCTGAAAAACTAGCACTATGACAAAGACCGCTCAAGACAATATTATACTGGGCGATTACTATACCCCTGAAAAACTAGCACTATGACAAAGACCGCTCAAGACAATATTATCGCCAAGGAAGACAGAAAACTTTCGGTCAACTACCCACCTAGGATAATCGTCCAGGTGGTAGTTGTTTGGGGGGGGGTCGTCCTACGGGGTATTTGTTCGGGGATACTTGTCCTACGGGGTAATCGTGCAGGGGTAATTGTCCGGATGGTGATTATCACAGGGGGTTGTCCTGATCCGAACTAATTTTCTTGATGTACCCATGTGTAAAGTTTGCGAGGAGAAGGAATCATCAGGTAAAACCTACCGTCCACTAGGGCGTGCACAAGACGCAAACAGTTATGAATAAATCCGCAACCTGTCCGCATATCCGTAAAAGATTCCGTTCACTGTCATTGCATTTTGTACTTCCTAAACTTTGGTCAAGACCAAAACTTGGGCGGAAATATACTTCCTGACACCAACGTAAACTTGACTACACTGTCGTGCGAACATCGTCAGGACATCACGCCTTTCGGTAACATTTCCGCCCCTTTCGCAAACGTTCCAGAAAGTCTCCGTGGTGCGAGTAGCTTTACAAAGGCAAGCAGAAGAAACGCGGAGTGATTCAGGAAAGTACAGACGATGCGGATTTATATAAGAAAGTGCGCGAAGCTGCCGCGGACACTTACAGTCAAAATACAGAAGGGTCAACGGGTTCTGCGGCATAGCTCCCTTCCCTAATACCCTTTCTAATCTGGTCGGCGCTCTAGTGGACGTCAAAAAACGGAAAATTAAAACATTATGTGGATGTCTCTCCCTGAGGACAGCTCCCACGGAGGACGGGATAATGTCGCTAGTCATAAGGACCACTATTCATAAGGACCATGTTTCATAAGGGCCGCTATTCATAACGTGTAATTTCCTATACCTGAAGGGTCGCTATTCATAAAGGGAAAACAGGGTCATTA
>JZLH01S0605224.1:104812-125942 GCA_001188425.1 Eucidaris tribuloides | reverse complement strand
ACCACACACACAGACTAAGACGCTATTGACCCTCATTCACGTGCACCTTGGTCATTGCACCACGTGCAAAACAAGCGGATCGCACACGGTCGCGAACCCACCCGGTCAGGCGCAGTCTGCAGCAAACAACCTAAAACACAACAAAAAAGTAACGACCCCTTTTTCAAAATAGAATATCTTTTTAAAGATATGGCTAATTTTGGCAGGGGTGTTTTTGCACTAATTGGCTAACTTCTGTGGGAAAAAGTGATTGATCCATCGATGCATCCATGAGTGAGCACATATTAAATGCAAAAAGTCACTTGCAAAAAAAGAAGGGTCATTGGGGGGGGGGATTTGTGGTACAGGATTTTGACAAATTCTGTTTCTGGTGAATGCTTTAGTGCTTATTATGTTATTCATCTATTGTTTGACCCCCTTAAAACTCTTCACATTTTTGCGCTTCAGTGAGCTCAATTAAAAAATTGCTATCCTCCCTTAATTTTTCAGCAAAATGTATTCTAACATGTTGTATGAACACAAGAAGTTGTAACCATGTGATGGTTGAGAGAGTACACTCTTTAAATGAAGCAAACAATACCATTGTTTACCTGTAATTTGGAATAAGAGATGACTCCTGTGACTTTTGAAAAATGGCCTTTTTACCTTTAATGCATGCTCACTCATGCGTGGCGTGACGGACCAATCACATTTTCACACAGAAGTTAGTCAATGAACGTAGAAATACTCCTGTAGTTTGAAAAAGGGGGTAGTTACTTTTTTTGTTGTGTTTAGACCAGATACTGGTCGATCATCGTATCATGTTTCCCTCCAATCATACACTTTACCATACCACACGCTGATCGCTCTGGCACCACCAGGGCTGCCAATTAAAATTTTAATTTCCCCCTACGCCGCATGCGTATTTTCCCCACGGGCAACACTTTTCCCCTACGCCTCAATGACCTAATTTTCCTCTACGAACCTATGTTTTTCCCTGCAAAATCCACTTTTCCCCGACGAAATAACCTTACTAAATTCAATAGATTAATTACGATTTCTTCACTGGAGATGGACGTAACGGACGGAAATTCTCTGAAATCCTTCTATTCGGGGATTTAAGAATAGTTTCTGAAAATTTGTCAAAAACCCCTACATTCCCTACAAATCATCAAACCCCCTACTTTTCCTCTACGGAAGGCCATTTTCCCCGTAGGTATCCCCTAACCTACGGGGCCCCCACTAAGCAACTTGTATGGGAAAACCCCTATCGTTATGGGAAATTTTAGCCAACCGTAGGTTGTATCAAATAGGTGATGGCCATGCGAGCGGCTCTAGTTAAAACTATAGGGCGCCGAGGTGATTGCCAATTTTAGTACTATTTGCTGAGGGGCGTAGCCCCGAAGCAAAATAGTACTACTGCGTGCACCGAGCGCGACCATAGTTTAAACTAGAAGGCTCGAATGAAGGCCGCTACATTATTTGTTATATAAACTTACATTTCATATATTCATTGTTATTTGATTGTTCGTTACTTTTGGTGTCGTCGTTAAAAGGATTTTCAGACATAATCGGCTACGCAATATAACGTTAACATTACTCGGCGTTAACTACGTTAGATCTGAACTTGACGTTTATAGATCACTATTCACAATTAAAATACAATCCGTAAGTAACGACTAACGTTGGTTACTGTTACAGAAAGTGCTTGTACCCCCAAGACATTAATGAAAAAAAGGTGAAAAAAAATTATCATGAAAGTAGAACTGTAGTGTGGGTTTCGAACCCGGGTCACACGCGCAATAAACATGCGCGTTATCCAATGTAGCCACACAACGTAACTTGACAAGCGTTGTGTTCTTTAGCTATACGAAGCAAGAGTTCCGAAAGTTCGTGGCATAATATAGCGTCGGGCGTATGTGTTTGCTAACCCAGAATTCACACTCGGTCAATTTATAGCGAACAATTTAATTTCATTATTCCCAACTAACATCTGCAGATGATGGTAAGTTAGACGTCCAGTTTGTTAAGCTATCGGCGACACGGAATGAGCAATAAACTCTAAGCGATGTGACATGCGCGCTATCCAATGTAGCCACACTACGTGACTTGACAAGCGTCGTGAACTATACTATGAAGCAAGAGTTCCGAAAGTTCGTGGAATAATATAGCGTCGGGCGTATGTGTTGCTAACCCAGAATTCACACTCGGTCAATTTATAGCGAACAATTTAATTTCATTAGTCCCAACTAACATCTGCCGATGATGGTAAGTTAGACGTCCAGTTCGGCTATCGGCGACACGAAATGAGCCAGATATTTGACATTCGCTACTGTGCAATCGTGACATGTGTAGCATAGCTGTAGCTCCTGCCACAGCCGCAGCCTCGCCGCAGGGAGCGGCACGACGAAATTATTGTGAAAAAATTAAGACATAATTTAATGAGCAAAATGCATAATATCAACAGGGAATTACATACCTTTCCGATAGTGTTACATTTATGGCACCATTGTTTAAATTTCATAATAAAAACTCAACATTTCCTGCGTTTTTTGGTGGTTTTGGTGTGCGGTGAATATTCGCTGGAATCGCTGCTGGCATAAGCCAGCATGAGCTAACCTCTGATTGGCTAAATGCCGACAGATCGAACAAGTCGTGGAGCAAATCAGATTGCGAGAAAAGTATTATTCACGGCTTTGAAGTACTATTTACGGATCCGTAAATAGTACTTTCTCACAGACTCGCACGGTAGTGTGTTTATTTTTCATCAAGTGACATACTTTTAACCAATCAATGAACAAGAATATATGAATGCAGTTTATAATAGGGGATATCTACGGGGAAATGGCATTCGTTGGGACAAGTAGGGTTTTTATGATTGTAGGGATGTAGGAGTTTGACAATTACCCTACCCCCCCCCAAAAAAAAACTAATATATATATATATATATATATATATATTCTTAAATCCTCAAAGGATTTCAGAGAATTCCTGTATATATTCGTCAGTTTTGTCCATCTCCGACGAAGAAATCGACATCAATCTATTGTATTTACTAAGATTATTTTGTAGGGGAAAACGTAACCTCGTAGGGGAAAAGTGGATTTTTGTAGGGAAAACATAGGTTGGTGGGGGAAAATTCGGTTATTGAGGCGTAGGGGAAAATTGGTGTCCGTAGGGGAAAATACGCGTGCGCCGTACGAGGAAATTAAAATTTTAAATTGCAGCCCTGGTTTTCAGGCATTGTGTGTAGCATGGCTCTGATTTGTGTGAGCTGATCGGTGCCACACGTACATGAATATCGCATAGAGGGGTTGATTCGGCAGACAATTTTTCGCGGCCAAAATCATTTTCGCGGCCAAATCAGCAGCCGAATAGTCGTTCAGCGGGGGGGGGGGGGTACCCTCAGCGGAAAAATTTCGCGGCCAAACAAAATTTCACGGCTAAATTTGAAAAAAAAAATAGGGGGCACCGCCCCTTTACGACGTATACTACACATCTTGACATACACCACTTTTTGCAGGGGTGATGTGCACCCCCTGAAAAAATTGTGGGGGTGCTGCAGCCCCAGCACCCCCGCTTCCCAGGGCCATGGAAATGCACCAACATTCACTTTATCCCCACATACCAGTCCTGAGAAAGAAGAAAACTAAATTTTCAGTTTTCATGAAAAATGACAGTTTGTGAAAATAAATGTACGAAGTCAGTGGAAAGTTGTTCCAGCATGAAATCAAATCTAGACAGGATTGCTATGGACGGAAGATGACACATGCAGATTTATGCAAATGTTTGAAGAATCATCTCTTGAAGGAATGGCTTCAGGGCTGCCACTCAAAATATTTATTTCCCCCTACGCCGCGTATTTTCCCTATACGGACACCACTTTTCCCCTACGCCTCAATGACCCAATTTTCCCCTAGGAACCTATGATTTCCCCTACAAAAATCGACTTTTCCCCTACGAAGGTACTTTTCCCCTTCAAATAATCTTAGTAAAATGCAATAGATTGATAGCAATTTCTTTGAACGGACGGAAATTCTCTGAAATCCTTCGGGGATTTAAGAAAATTTCTGAAAATTTGTCAAAATTCCCTACATCACCTACAAATCATTACAAAACCCCTACGAAAGGTCATTTTCCCCGGAGGTATCCCCTACAAGTTACGGTCGGCCAAAATGACCTATACGGCAGGGGGTTTCCCCTACGAGTGGCAGCTTTGAATGGCTATATCCAACTTTGCTCGAACTGTCATTGTGGGATTTCTTCAAATAGGGGTCTACGTTGGTTTTACTGGAGCCACAGTAATGTATGGGGAAACGTATACCAGGGCTGTAATCACATGTCCTAACGATTAGGAATGTTGTGATCAGGGCTGCCACTCAAAAATTTAATCTCCCCCTACGACGCATATGTATTTTCCCCTGCGGACACTACTTTTCGCCTACAAAAGTCCACTTTTATCATATGAAGGTACGTTTCCCCCTACAAAATACCTTAGTAAATGCAAGAGATTGATTACGGCTGGGTTCTTCGTTCTTCTGCCCAAACATTCTCTAGAATATATACAGGAATTCTTTGTATTTCTTGTATTTCTGAAAATTGTCAAAATCCCCCATATCATCAAACCCTCCTACTTCCCCCTGCGAAAGGCATCCCCCAACAGGATTCACAGCATTTCAAGAAAACAAACATCACTCATTTTCCCCTGATTTTTCCCTGATGAAGTCTCAAATTTCCCATATAATTATTTCAACTCTATTCAGTTTCACAATTGTTTTATTGTTGTTCCAGTAATAAAACACTGTCAGAGTCTGATTGACTACTTTCGATTTTGGGGCCAATCAAAATTCCCTGACTTTTCCCTGATTTGAGGCATTTTTTATTAAATTTCCTGACTTTTCCCTGACTGGACAAAATTAAAATAATTTTCCCTGATTTCCCTGATGGGCTGGGAACCCTGACTACCTACTACCTGAAATCACCTACGGTATGGGTTTCCCCTACGAGTGGCAGCCTTGTTGCTTGGTTGTTTTGTAAAGAGCGCCATCTGACGGTGGAGTTATAATAAACACTTTTGCAAATGGTAGAATTGGAGGAACATGTCGCCTTTTGTGTCTCCGACTCTCCGTGAATTGTGATTATATTGTATTGTATCTATTTCAACACAGAAACTCACAATCAGCTACACAGACTGCTTTTCAGCAAGAAATGACATACAAAATGATATAAATAAGCAGTAAAATTAATTACAACTACGAGCTTACAAATTTACAATAGTGTAGTTCTCGCAAACAAACAAAAAATAAACAAAATACTCTAGTACACAAAACCATCTTCACTACTTACCTGGAGTATACTCCCAATACTGCACCCTTTTCACTCTTTCCATTCCTAATCCTAACATCAGAAATCTTAAAGGCAGGGAATCTCATTTGCACTCTCCACACAGTATACAGCAAAACATCACTCATGTCCTTCGGCTATTCACGAAGGGCATGTCTGTGAAATCTGAGGATCAGAATTTGAAAAATGCGAAAAACCGGTCGTTACGTTACATGATGAATTTTGATCTCTACGAGACGAGACACTAATTAAAATCAAAGCGTAGCGGTCACTATAATTACACTTAAATAGTATTTCTAGATCATATACTTTGCTGCAGGTGTTTAGATGGTATTTAGTACTAGTATAGTTACACAATGTGAATTTTTTAGCCTTGTTCAAGAGACGCTCTGCCTTTAATTCATAGGGATTATAAATACAGCTTCGACATCCACGAACACAAACATACAAACGTAAATGCTTTCCCAATGTGCCCAAGTCCTTTCGATAGGATGACTAAAAACAAAACAAAACATATCATTGCATGGGGAATTGTACATTTAATTTCAAAGGCCTTAACTAACGTTAGTTTTAGACCAACTGACTTCTTTTTACTCATTATACACTGTAAAAAATACCGTATTTTTTACGGGGAAATTACGGGAAACCGTAAAGATAATTACGGTTATTTTAGTGTAATTTTTACGGTTTACGGTGAAAACCCATTGAAAATACGCGTTTACGGTGGAAGACCGGTAAAAATTACGGTAAACCGTAAAAATTACGATGGAATTCCTGGCAGTGAGTTGCCACCCATTTCCCGTAAAAGGTTTTTTTTTACGGGAAATGGGTGGCAACTCGCTGCAAGGAATTCCACCGTAATTTTTACGGTTTACCGTACGTTTTACCGGTCTTCCACCGTAAAACCGTGGGTTTTCACCGTTAACCGTAAAAATTACCGAGAAAATTTACAGTAAAATAGCCGTAATTATTTTTACGGTTCCGGGCATCTTTTTAGTGTAGACTTCTTCAAATTATATCCCGTGGGGTCATGCCTTAACAGAATATCACTAAAAGCAAAAAACAAAAACAAACACACAAAAAACAAAGTCTGTGAATCAAACATGGCCGAATCCGATGGCCCGACCAACGTGCTCACTAAGGACAAGACCCGTTTACCCAAAGTAGCCCTATAAGATGGACACCAACTAGTATAACAAGGCTGATGAGGACTGGCGGAGGACTGTATTGGTTGAGCTGACTCGATGAATCTGATGAATCTTACCTGGGGCCAATCACAATTCATAGCTGAAAGACAGAGAATGAAGAGAGGATTAAATAACTTTGACCTGTGTTTAACTTCGTTTTATCCTAGAATTGAGTGTATAATTAAAAGAAAATCTATCCATACCCTTTTCAGAAATGGAATGACTTTTCTACCAACGAATGAAACATTAAGAAAAAACAGTGGACACAACATGTACGTCAAAAACTCTTATAGTTTATTGAAAAAACTGTTGTAACAAATGTAACTAACATCAAAATCCATAACAGTCACAAAACTTAAAACAATTTGCAAAACACCAAGGTTTTTAACAACATGGGAATCATTTGTATTGATCACTTATTGATTTATTGATAAATTACCGAGCTAATAAACCCACGCATCTTCATACTGTTCAACAAGTAAACTTTAAATATCATCTTAATTTCTGAAATTATAATATTCTTAATAATTCGCCTGATATCAGTGCGAAGAAATGCTAATGTAAAGTGGGAAACAAACTTGTCTAACACGAGAAGACTCAGGATACAATTTTAAAAAATCGATTTGTACCCTTCAAATGCAACGCCAGCAACATGTTTATGGGTGCTACTTTGACATGTTTGAGAGGCAATATATTGTTACGCCCCTGAAATCTAAATAAGCTCTTGTTTTGCAACTTTGAGCTGGTCCAATATGCTAACATTGGTACACAAATTTTCGACCATTTTTAAGGGACGTAACTATTTGCATTATGTTCTTTAAATGAAAGGCACTGGACTTTCCACACTTTTAAGGAAGTGAATTATTTCCACTCTGTGGACTTCACTGTCACAAGTAGTCAATAATCACGCTAAAAGAGTGAATTTAGCCACTATTGTACTCCGTATCAAGGTAGATTTCCACTCTTAACCGAGTGATTATTTCGTTTAGAGGGTAAATTAACGCCCAGGTGGAGCAAAATCCACCCTAAAAGTGTGTAGATGCACTCTCTTTAGAATGATTTCAACTATACTTGAGAATGGAATTCCACTGGTACCCACTGTCTAAATAAGAGTGGAGATCAAACATTAAATGGCACATTAACTATGTAATAACGCTAACACAGACGGAGATAACGGAAGGCTAACGATTTTAGGTTGCAACTTTTGACCTTTTTTCATCATTTAAGTGATACAAAACAAATCTTTCGAATCAATATCAGCCATAACTCCAATATTGATGGAATAATTTTTGATACTAATCTTTCTCCATAATCGGTCCAATAAATTCTTAGACAAGTATTATATTTCACATAAAACCATATGTGAAAAGGCAAATTTTTGGTTCCTTAGAGTGACTGAATAAAAACTAAAATACGTTTTGAGCGCAATAACAATACAATATTAAATTTGTATTTTTTTAATCCACCAAAATCAGAAAAAAGTATTAATTTAAATAGTATTAAAAAAAACAAAACTGTTTTATCTAATGGCACTTATCATGTAATTAATCATCAGAATTGGTCTGTTTACAATCTTAAATATTTAACGCGCGTAACCACCAACGTGACTCAACAACAACAAAAATCAAGCCATTTATAAAGCACAGCTAGCTTTTAGTGTCGAGTCGGACGCTACAAAATGCCTTCAGCATTCCGCTGAAATTATATAGTATTTAAAATTGCTTTCCATTGGGTGACCGCAAATATAAATCTCAGATGACCCGTCAACGGAAAAATTGCAACATCTAAATGTTTCTATAAATATCAGTAATTATGAGCATGGAGTGTGAACTTTGTCTTAATTCGAAAGAGGTGTTGCCGTCGTTATTAGAGCACAACTTATGTTTTCCCGATATGCATTATTATATAAAATAGCAATAATCGCTTTTTTTAATGTCAGGAATTGGAATGACTATCCACTTATTTGTCAAAGCTCTTAAAAATAGAATATTCCAAACCGAATTCAATACGTCTGCAACACTAAAGTAAGGGAAACAGGTATAATTTTGCATCCTTATGCAACACTTATTGTAGACACTAGACTTATACTAGAACCTTTTCAATGAATGGTTCTAAATTAAACCCCGATATCAATGTTCACAGCAGTTCAGTTCACATTACAAGATTCTACAAGTTTTAGGGTGGAAATACGCAATTTAAAAGAGCGGGAAAATGTGAGACGCATATGCGCAACATGTATAGTGCCAAAATACCGGCTTAAATCTGCATCAAAAAGCGCGCAATTAGGAACTTTTTGAAGTTTCACGGTGATTAATTGAGTGCATTACAAGGACATCACTAAACACTCATTCTTTGTATGATGGAACAAAAAACGGGAACCTTTAATAGTCTGATCACAAGATGATCACAAGATGTTACGCCCGTGAAATCTAAATAAGCTCTTGTTTTGCAACTTTGAGCTGGTCTAATATGCTAACATTGAAGCAGATGGTTAAGAAGCAGAAAGCGTTCATTTTTACCCCCATACAAATTTATCGGAGTTAAGGCCTTTTTGCTTTTTAGGTGATACTGCGTTAATGCAATGGAAGTGTGTATAGATTGATTCATTAATTTCATGAACCATTGAGAAAATCCTTGAAGGTAGATGTGAAACAACTAGATATAATGTTAACATGAAGCACTAATTGAAAACAGCAATACATTTTGAACACGAAAGAAACGAGTGTCAAATTGACAAATAGGCAAATGCTCTTGAGTCACTATATAAACATATGTCTACTATACCCTGGTTTATCTATTCTTTGCAAACTCCTGAATCCGTCTAGAATAAACGAATGATTGTTTTAAATTGTTTTTTCAGATATGAAACGGAAAAGGTAAAATCTTTAAAAATGATTTAACTTTTCATAACTCAATGTGTAGTATGTGTAGTCGTGTCAGTATGTTTAATTAAAACTAATATAACTAATATAATATAAAATGATTTTAATATTTCAGATATGGTAAAAGTAATAAGTAAATGCTTTCAAAATGACGGAATTTTTGATGATTTAATGTGTATTACTAATTACCAGTCGGTAAGTTTTATTAAACTAATACAAGAATAAGAACTCAAATATTTGAACACAAATCAAGACAAAACGCCACAGCTTTTGTTGAAATATTACGTGATTACAGAAATTACGATTTGTATCGCCAAAAAAAAAGAAAATAGCCGTCTTTGGATCAAGTTTGGGGTAGATTATTACAAAATAATAACCAACACCTGAATTATAAATCAAAGCAGTTGATGTGAAACGCAACAATTGCTTTATTGGTGAAGGTCAAAGTACGCTATTTTTATATCATTGACTTAAATTGTGTTCATTATTAATTGTGAATTTACATGCTTTGGTATTTATACATGTGTATCGAGAGAAATTACTTTGCATTATTTAATATAAACATATTTGTTATTAATGATTTTGTTCAGAATAAAGTGTCATCAGCTAATGACCAACAGTTAAAATAAATCCTAAATTAAAAGTTTTCTTGGACGACAAACGTTTGAATAGTTTAACAATGAAGAAACACTGTAACAACACAACACTTTGAATAAAAAACAAAAGAAAAACAAAATCCCATAATGAGGAAATCAAAGAATCTAACTGTAAATTAAATATAAAGTAACATAGCGAATCTAAATGTTTGTAAAATGAATAACATGCTCCCCCCCCCCAAAAAAAAACACATAAAATAAAAATCCATCATTTTAGATCAACCATATGTTACTTCTGCGGCATCAGATTTGACTTGGAATGGCATCAGCTGGGATTCTACTCCATTCTAAGTTAAATTGACTCTGAATGTTGTGAATCGTATCAATTTGAGTCAAAATTACTCGAAAATCCGAGTCACTTTAACTTGGAATAGAGTAGATTCCCAGCTGACGCCATTCCGAATCAAGTTTGACTTCGCATAAATAACAGTAGTTCATTTCGAAGAACTGAATTGTAAGACACCGTAATTATTCCAACTCCAAGGAAGTGGTTGGGCGAGGCATGGAAAGGAAACCATATTCGTGTGGTAAGGTCTGACATCCGGGTTAGATCACCAGCCAGTGACGTCACGTTGTGCCATGGGATACTCTGGATAACAGCATGGATGCAGCATAGAGACAGATGATGGTGTTGAGAGGCAGGAGGAGGAGGAGGAGGAGGAGGAGGTCGAGGTGTACGAAGAGTACTCCATTGGTCCGGACAACGTACGTGTGACATCAGAGACATGAGGTCCCTCCAACTCGTGTGTGTACATCAAGGGCCGCTCCATGTTGGCCACATATTCGGCAGCGGAGTGCAGGATGGAGAGCGGATGCTGTGGCTGCGGCCCGGAAGATGATACGTAACCATGGTAACTAGGCTGGGCGTGGTCCTTCGACACGTAACCATGGTAACTAGTCTGGGAGTGGTCCTTCGACACGTAACCATGGTAACTAGTCTGGGTGTGGTCCTTCGACACGTAACCATGGTAACTAGTCTGGGTGTGGTCCTTGGCCACACCCTCGTTGCCACGCCATGACGTCATCGGGAAGTCCCCGTTTGGCGGCGTCACGTTGGTGATATTTGCTGCATCAGTTTGCGGTCCCGTTGATTTCAAAGATCGCCGATTCCGACGTCGATTAGCAAACCAGTTATGGACTTGATTGACGGCGAGACCCGTCTGGATAGCTAAGGCCATCTAAAAAATGAACACAATGTAACATTTTGTTCAAACAATTCAGATAATCATATGTAAACAATTGTTTAAGTTCTAATCAACCGACACATATGTACTCGTGGGTAAGAAGTTTCAGTTGCCCCAGAAGTTTTCATTTCCTCGAGAACTCATCATCATGTGACTTCTACACGTCAGACAGTTATACGTCACACGACGAGCGAGATAATTATGGTGATCTTCGAAGTAAAAAAAAAAAAACTTTTTTCACAAGGGGAATGAAAACCTTGTTTTCTCCCGAATTATACCGTTGGCCTGAATGGGGCAAACTTATCCGAAATTCTTGAGATTTCTCGTGTTAGGGTGTGAACGTATTTCAGCGTCTTTAGAACTTCTTGATTGTTTGCTCAGTCCAACAAACGTTTTCCGGTATGTAGGGGCCTACTTACTTGGTACTTGGTTGATTCTTCTCCAAAATACTCCGGTGAGAGTTTTAACTGGATAGTTTTACATTAAGACACGTCGGAGAGGGTGGTCTATTTAGAGAATATGTATTTTTAAGCTTTCAGTTTGATAGACGGATCTGCCAGGAGGGCGTGTGTAAAAGCAAGGATGGAGGGTTGTGAAATTGTCCCAGGGAGAAGTTTGTTCCAGTCCACTATACGGCTCGGTTGAAGAAGGAATTTGCAAAGACATCAGAGCTAATACAAACAATTGTTGAAACTGTTGGGAATGTCCTCTTCTGTCCATGTGGTGCTTGGGGGAGATATGTTCTTTGTAGTTAACATTCGGATGGCCATTTATAATTTTGTAAAGACAGGTCAAACGGAGACATTTCCTCCTTTGCTGAAGGGGGGGGGACCAATTTAGCTCATGGAGTATGGAGGATGGAGGTAATGTGTCCGTGTTTGTGATGAGAGGAACACACGCAATGCGTCTACAAGGCAAGTTAATTTAGAATAAAGTGATAAACTCGGGAATTAGGGTCTTGGAGAGAGACTGCTGCTTTAACAAAACGCTGAAATACATTTTACCCTTTCATCAGACTAGGTCGACGACGCTACAGGGGCCAGAGGGGGCGGCCAACCCACCCCGAAATATGTAGATATAGAAAGTGTTTTTTTGTACTGTAATTCATGAAATTTAGTTTTCTTTGCATTTTCGCCCTCCCTAAGATTTTACCCTAGTGCCGCCCCTGCATCGACTCCAATCATGCACTGTAAAAACTGCAGTGTCAAAAATAACACCGGTCGGTGTTGTGAGAGGACTGCATGCATAGAATTTGAATATGGTATTGTTGATATAACAAACAGTGTGCGTTTTAATAACACTAATGGGTGTTGAACTATCATCATGAATTTAACACTGAAATGCTTGGTGTTGTCCTCTCACAACACCAACTGGTGTAATTTTAACACCACTGTGTTTGCAGCTTGTCACTGTATCATCACAATAGCTACACACATTTGAAGACGGTGGTTCTGTCAAGATAAGCGACGAAATTTCATAACCATTGTACAAGACCAATCTCGTAATATTACACGCAAAATGTATGGAGTGAGTTGCAGAGGTACTTATAAGATTAATCATTGAAAACAACTTACCTTCTCCTCGCTTGAGGGGTATCTTTTGCTGTTGAAAAATTGTGTTAAGGTTTCACGCACTGCGGTGGACAGCGTGATTTTAGCCCGAGATCCACCCGGACATATGCTCTTGGGTGGGGGATGTCTGTAGAAAGAACAAAAATTATGGCAAAGTGTTAGGGGTGGAAGGTCGTGGATTCTTTGCAAAGGTGTATAGAGCCTGGTTTTCATCTGCATAATGATCCTTCTTCTTCCAGGAGTTAATGCCACAAATCAAAATTATTCAAGTCAGAAATATCCTCTTTGATGATGATTATGGTGACGATGATGACGATGGTGATGACGATGATGACGACGACGACGATGAGGAGGTTGATGACGAAGATCAAGATGATGAAGAAGACGAGGAAGAAGGAAAATGAAGATGATTATAGAGCAATAAGAATGAGTACGAAGATGAATAGAAGAGGAGAAAAAATAACGAGAAGAGAAGAAATAAAGAGGAAAGAAGAAGACGAAAACAGGGGAAGAAGAAGAAGGAAAAGGAGAAGATGAAAGAAGAAGAAGAAGAAGAAAAGAAGAAGATGCAGAAGAAGAAGAAAAGAAGAAGAAGAAGACGACGACGATAGTGGAAAATGATACAAAGATAATCAAAAATCAAGAATATGCGATGGAATAAAATCCAAAAGATTGCAATAGCTTTATTGGCGAGTAGTCTTTAAAAAAAATCTTTATAGTCAGACATCACCGGATCCCAAGGTGTAGTCAATACATCACGATTCTAATAACCAGAACTCTAGTCGAGCTGACTAAAACCTCTTCTAGAATTTAGTCCTTTTCACTAAAGGGCCCGAATCTGACCCGAACAACGCAGCAGAAGTGTCCCCATCCATCCCCAGGCCGGGCAAAAACAGATAACCACTGGTTTCGTCCCCAAACAAATCCTGGATCTGTCCCTGAGGTTCACAGAATACCCGCCCCACCTCCCAAAGCAAACGAATTACCTGCAATTAACAAAAATAATAGTTTGCCATTAAGACGATTCTGTACTTTAAAAATTATAATTTCAGGACGTTTTCAATCTGGTATCCACGTCACTGAGTAATGCAGATTTGTTTAATTGTCATGTTATAGTAAGACATCAATAATAATGATTGGGAAATTGTGGTAATTGTTTTATTTCTAAAGTAAAAGGGGGAAGTCGCGTGTAGTACGCGGCATCACTGCATCCCTTTTAGCCGTTAGTCAAAAAGAAGAATTCACCATTCACCACAGCTCAGCGTTGATAGTTGAACTTGGACTCGAGTCCAATTCTATTGGACTCAAACTCGGACTCGACGTCGAGTCCCTATGTGAAATGAATTGCAAGGTTTTAATTGCGGACTTGGACTTCCGAGTGGACTGACTTGATACCAAAATATATCTTTTGAGCATGGTCAGGAAACAGGAAACATGGTGTAAAAATATATTTTTTTCACCCACTTACTTTTCCCTGATTCTGTATTTGACCAGAGGGGTCAAAGGTCGTTTGGAGATCATCTGATCGATCTGGTACTGACAATGGTCCCACACGGGGACCAGGTCTTCTCCATGACGAAATGTTCCATTCTGTAAAGAGGAAATAACACGTTCATGATCATAATGTACCATCGAATTAACGAAATGTCTAACACTTTCAGACGGGAAGACCCAAAACAACGAACTTCGCTCGTGCCAGTGCCATAGCAGTTTATAGAAGAACGAGAACCGGTAAAGGACGAACGGAAAGACGGATGCACGGAAGGACAGACGGACGCACGGAAGGACAGACGGACGCACGGACGGACAACCCGAAAACATAATGCTTCCGGCAACTTCGTTGCGGAAGCATAAAAACTATAAAGACTCTATCGTGAAACAATGCCGTGCTCTTGTCCATGACTATGAATTCACAAAAGTAAAATTGCACTCACCGATGACTCGCATCAATGTCAGTCTTGCAGCATGTACCTGTTCCCATTCAGAGAAATAACTGGGTTTATTTGTCAATAATTGCTACCCCAAACTGAAATCAGGCTTGATCTGCTTCCCATAACCTTTCTTGTTTGGTATTTTCGTTCTCTACCTGCCGGTTACTATACATAACCCATTATCTAAAAGGGGGGGGGGAATCAAGCGCGGTGATATTATCGCGTATCCCGCGCGCAAAGGAATGCGCGTATACGCGCTGCCGTAAGACGTGTGTGATATCGAAAATATACGTTGAGGAAAAAAATATCACGTACATCCGGGTACTTTCGTCTTTGTTTACGAGTTGATCCCGAGTTTCTTGATCCCGTTTTCCGCATTACATATAATGAAATTTATCATTTTTTTCCAAGAATCACACTATATCGTTACTTCTGTACAATGCGCTTGACTTTCACAATTTACTGAAGTAAGGGGAAGATGTGATTTCTGTTGGATAAGAATAACACGATATCACACATATAAAATCAGAGTGGACAATTGTCACCATTGACAGACTCGATGATTTGTAGAGAATTTTATCAAAAAAAATTGTTTCCAAATCCAAGGTCAAAAATTTTCCCCGGTCACGCCAGCCTCCGAAAACTCGCTCATGGGGGGGGGGGGGGGAGTGACAATTTCTTCTTTTTTTTAATCCAATCTCCAAAATGGGGGGGGGTGTTACGAAAAAAAAATTATTTCACATTTTCAAACACCCCCCTTTTCACGAAAAAAGGGGATGATATCGTGAAAAAAGGGGGTTGATTACCGGCAAAAGGGGGGTGTTTGAACACCCCAAACACCCCCGTCCCCTTGCGTATGCGCATGAATGTTAGTAAATACCCATAAATCTACACCTAAACGTGGTACCTTGCACCTAAAAAATCTCTTAAATATAGTTCTAAGGCAACTGCCCCCAAAAACAATTCCCCCAGAAGACAGCTCCCACAGGACCATTCACCCCAAGGACAACTTCCCGGAAGACGGCTCCCACAGAGGGCCACTCACCCCGAGGACAACTTCCCAGAAGACAGCTCCCACAGGACCATTCACCCCAAGGACAACTTCCCGGAAGACGACTCCCACAGGCCCACTCACCCAAGGACAATTCCCCCAGAAGACGACTCGCACAGAGGGCCACTCACCCCGAGGACAACTCCCCCAGAAGACGACTCCCACGGAGGACCAGTCAGCCAAGGACAACTCCCCCAGAAGACGACTCCCAGGGAGGGCCACTCACCCCGAGGACAACTCCCCCAGAAGACGACTCCCACAGAGGGCCACTCACCCCGAGGACAACTCCCCCAGAAGATGACTCCCACAGGCCCACTCACCCGAGGACAACTCCCCCGGAAGATGACTCCCACGGAGGGCCACTCACCCCGAGGACAACTCCCCCAGAAGACAACTCTCACAGAGGGCCACTCACCCCGAGGACAACTCCCCCAGAAGATGACTCCCGGAGGCCCACTCACTGAGGACAACTCCCCCAAGAGATGACTCCCACAGAGGGCCACTCACCCCGAGGACAACTCCCCCGGAAGATGGCTCCCACAGAGGACCACTCACCCGAGGACAACTCCCCCAGAAGACGACTCTTAGGGAAGACAACTCACCCCGAGGACAACTCCCCCAGTAGACGGCTTCCATGGAGAACTACTCACCCCGAGGACAACTTCCCCAGAAGACGACTCCCACTGGACCACTCACCCCGTGGACAACTCCGTGGAAAAGTTTTACACTGTTTCCATTTTAAAATGTCTGAAGTATCCTCGAGGAGTAGCCCTGCGGAGGAGTTGTATGGTGGAAAGTTGTCAGGTGGAAGTCATTCCTTGGCGAGTTGTCCTGCGGGGGATTGTCCTGGTATGGATTTAGCATATGACGAGAGAACAAAACGACGTACCGGGGCATACATTGAACATCTTACCTCAATCAAAGTGCAGACTTTGCCGAAATTGCCTTTTCGCTTTTCCTTCAGAATTTCTATCCTCAAAATCTCTTCGTTCTGTCGGTACAGGTCTAGGTCCAAGGCTAGAGGACCATCGAAGAACAGGTCCAGGTCTTTCCATCGTTCCATGTTCACGAATTCCTGACATATTTGATGGGCGAGACTAAACCTTACGTGGTCGGGGGGATAGACGGCAAACCGAATATCGTTGAGAAAGACGTCCATGTATTTCTTGACCTTCTCTTGCTTCGTTAACACACGAACATCTGCATTCATAGTAAAACAAGAGCATTATACGCCCGAACAGTCAGTCCCCTTAACTCTTGTAATATTGAGGAAATAATGACGATTGTTACTTTCTTATTTTCTTTAAATCTTGCATCCTTATTGCACCATTGATACTGCTAATTATTTTATAGATGTTGTTTAAGCATTATGGCCATTGTTAGCTTTTTGAGTACAAACGTAACAGAGAAAACTAATTATTACGCTTGTGAATTTTAAAAGTATTGGCTAACATTTGCCAAATGTTAAAAAAATCTGAGCCGCATGATTCCCCTGCTTACCAGTGTCTTTGATGAGGTTTTAAAAATGAAGCCCTGAAAAAAATTGGTATTCAAAATGCATTATTTTAGTGCTTTAAAAATGAAAATCGTAAGTACCAATTCACTGCACTATTATCTCCCATAGACTACCGTGTGTTACACCTAGCGTTAATAAAACTCGCCCGAGTTTTATTGTTCTATTCATTAAAATAAAACTTGCCAATTGGCAGTGTAACCTATCCAAACTTTTGTATTTCTAGGTGTTTAATTTGTCCATTGAACACTACTAATGTAGTTCAGATATCAAAGTGCCAATTTTTAAATTGAAGCCTCCACAATGGTTAGCCTATCACTTTAATTGTATGATTTGTACGACTGTGCAAACTTGCAACATTCGCTGTTCAAAGGGTTATAACGGTACAATCTCACCCTTACCAAGTACTCAGTACATGTACACACATGTAAACATACTTGCAATTTTCAAGTTCTAGCATGTATCTCCAACAGTACTTACATAATCATGAAAAAACTAGTATTTCTTCAGCTGTATAATGACCTGTGTAGATTTTGACCCCATTATACCCGTCACCAGAGGCGTCGATCCTGCGTTGGGCGGGGGGGGGGGCAGGTTCGGGGCGATCGGCCCCCAATGATTTTTGTTTGGGGGCGGCGCTAACACATTCGATTCTGCCCCCCCCCCCCAAATAATTTTGGGGGAACAGACTTTGAAAAAATTCATTAATCATGCAATGTGTTTTAAAAAGCATTGAAAAGCACTATAAAATCATAAAACATGGCATAAAAAACACTTAAACATACAAAATTGTCAATAATTTCTGTACACCATTTTCACCCCGTAGGGGCACTTGACTTACAATGTGATACATATGTGCAGCACCGAAGTCGAAAATCGGGGGATCTGGAACGGGCTTGAGCGAGAAATGGGGGTCTCCGGAACTGGAGCTAAGGCTTCAAAAAACCTCAAAATGCTATGCTCCGGAGGGAAAAATCAGAATCGAAACGGCAAATTTGGGGGTCTCTGGAACTGAAAAAAACGAAACATTTTCTGTGACTTTAGAAATTGTGATGCTCTGGAACGGAAATTTGGGCTGAAAACGGGGGTTTCAACCGCGGCACATAGGTATCACACAATTATACTAAGTCCCCCCCCCCCCGGGATTTTCACTTGCCAGGTTTGAAACTTATATCTCAAACGGTCCTTAAGTACGTTATCACGAGTACAGTACATTTTGAAGTATGTAATGACCTCTGTGGACTTTGACCTCTTGACCTGCATAATTTAATCATATAATTTTCACTTTACAACGTATACACCTGCCAGGTTAAGTTCATATCTTGAATGGTACTTAAGTTGTTTGAGTAGAGTTTATATTAAGTTAGATTACTTCCATGACCTTTGACCTATGAACTATACCCAAGTATAATCCCCTTGTTATACATCTGCGCATCAACATTATCCATTTATGCAAGTATGAAGAAATTCCATCAAACAATATACGGGAGTAGTTATCCGCACAAGGAAAATTGTGCATTTCCATGTATATCATATATTGAAGGTGTTGCTGTTCGGAACGCGGGTCGGAACGCGTAAGAAAATACACGGGAAACAAATCAATGGAAGTTTAGAAGATAATATTTATCAACAATTTTATTAATACAAGGACAAGTACAAACACAAGTAATTATGACTGCTGTTCACCCAACCTACTATAACCCCGTCCCTTTGCTCAGCTAAGCACATGATTATGGAAGCTTGCTCGTCTGGTCGAGCAAATGTAGGGTTCTATTTCTATTCCCATTGTCAAAAAGACATTACAAGTTATACTGATTTACACTAAATGAGGGAGTGAGTTTACAACAGAGGGTCATTCTTCTCCCCGTTTTCCCCAAAGGAATTATTTTCGCTTTCAAAATGACTCGCTCGATGCGATAGCAATAGCGGAGGCAATCTTGCAGATAAAACTTCTCAAAATCAAACAAAATGTGTTGAAATTCCTCCAAGTGTGCGACATTAGACATTTTTACAAAACTGAATTCAGTTTCACCACCGAGCACCCTTTATATCGCATTAATTTCAAATCGGATAGCGGGGTTTATATGACCTAAATAACAGTAGCATGCGTGGAGGGTGCGTCGGGTTCGTACGCACCCCTTGCCCCTCCCCCCCCCGAAAAAAAAACTAAAAACTAAAAATTAGATAAGTAAAAACAAATCCGAAAGGTCCACATTTTCAAAAGAATGTATCTTAGTAATTAAAGCCGAAGTTTAGCGGTGCGGGGGAACTTAGCTAAATGTGTCGTGATACCTAAAATCGAATAAGAAGGCCGTGGGTGGTGTTTGAAACCCCCTCCTCGCGACGGTGGGTCGGCGTGGGGAGAGTGCTCGGTTTCAGGCCCCCAAATTTCGCTTCGCGGGAAGGTGAGGGTGGACTCAGCGCCGTTCGCGTTCCAGAGGCATTCACAATTTCTAGAAAGTCGACGCAGAAATGTCAGTTTTTCTCTCGCTCTCTCACGTCTTCTGAGTTCCAAGACCCCAATCTGCCGGCACGACCTCACAATAATATAAGTGCCGTCATGTGAAGACCCGTGTTTCGACTGGCGGATTTTTCCCTCCGCGGAGCACCATAGCATGTGGGTGAGGTTTCTTTGAAGCCTTAGCTCCAGTTTTTCTGAGGACCCCAGGACGCCCCATTTTCTCGCGTCAATGTCTGCGTTCCCCAGATCCCCGATTTTCGACTTCGTTGGTGTGAATGCAACATATGGTATCAATTCTGTTTATCAAGTGCCCCTACGGTGCCTTCTCTGTGAAAAATGTGTGTCTATTGTGTGATGTGTAGCAGAAATATGACAATTTGTAGTTTCAAGTGCTCCTCCTTTCATGCCATGCTTTTTGATTTATAGTGCTTTCAATGCTTTTAAAACACTATTGCACCAATATTTGAATTTTCAAGTTTCTGTCAAAATTATTTGGGAAGGAAAAGGGGGCTAATCGAAATGTTAGCCCCCCCCCAAAAAAAATCATTGGGGTCGCGATCGCCCCCGCCTGCCCCCCCCCCCCCCCCCACGCAAGTATTCGACGCCTTCTGGTGACGGGATAAGTGGTGTCAAAAGTCACACAGCGTCATTATACAGCCTTTGAAAAAATTATAGTTTTTTCATGATTATGTAAGTTACTGTGTTGGAGATACATGTATTGAACTGAAAAACTTTGCGAAGTATTGTACATGGTGGCCGCTGGTGTTGTACATGTATCTAGTCACCTTGGGAATAAATAAGCTTGGAAGTGTACGCTAACCCTTGAACACATGAATGTTTGACCAAGTTGCACAGTGTAACATATACAATTGAAGGTGATTAGGTAAGCATGTGGAGCTTCGCGATTTTAAAGAAATTGCGCAAACTTTGATGATCCCTGAACTAGCAATAAATAGAGAGTGCGATTCAACAATGGACAAGATAAACACCTAGATACAAAAGTTTGCGAACAGTTACACTCCAATGGGCAAGTTATGTATGAATAAACAATAAAACTCGCGCGGCGAGTTTTTATTATATCCTATGTCGTTGTACACACGTTAAGTGCTGATGGGAGAAGGCCTAAGTGAATCTAGGTCAACTTGACGATTTTTATCAATCATTTTGAATACAATTTTTTTCAGGGCTTCATTTTTAGAACCATCATCAAAAGACACTTGCGTAGCATGGGGAATCATGCGTCCCTCAAATTTTTTTAACTGTGGCCAAATGTTTTAGCCAAATACTTTAATGTCAACAATCCGTAATAATGTAGTTTTCTCTGGTTACGTTTGTACTCAAAAAGCTAACAATGGCGCATAATAGCTTAAAC
>JZLH01S0605224.1:70755-85990 GCA_001188425.1 Eucidaris tribuloides | reverse complement strand
AGATATAGAGTATAAAACTTGTTCTAGATACTATGGACAGTATGAAATCTTTTATCCATTGTAGCTACTTGGCTTACCTGTCATACTAACCTTAAAGACGGTTGCCACTAAGTGGGAATTTCTTTTCCATTCTTCCTCGTTCAAAGTTCAAAGAACTGCTGAACTTGTGAACCGAATTGATTTAGCCAATTTGGCCAATTTCGACCAACACGGAACACTTGCAATTTTGTTACGATCTTACTTTAAGCCATTCACATGTCAGGAATTTACTTTCAAAAAATTAAGTCATTTGTCTCTCTATTTATTTTCAAACTATTTGCATTATTGTAAGCAAAGTCAGAAATGCCGATGTAGTCCAAAATTCAAGAATGTGGAACTTTGTGAAAAAAAATCAGGGCATTTTGGCATAAATTTTGCATTAAAATTTCATATTATGAAGAAACTTTGATTTATTACACAATTCAGTGACAAATACGGAATTCTGAACTCCTTATTTCAAAGGTGCAAATGTGTTCCCGAAAAGACGATGTTCTTAGAGATTATACCGGTTTTTTCTTGGTGTATTGGTATACTTACCCGTTTTAACATCCACTCGGCATTGCACCACATCATAAAATGAGGTATACTCAACTTGACGACAAAATACAAATACCCCAGTCGATAATCAATATAGAATTCTCTTAACTTCCTTTTGCCCTGTACCGTCTCGAATAATTTTGGTTGATGATATTTTGATGTCATTGCTGGTCTTATTTTTACCTAAACATAAATCGGCAGTATTTCCATCAATTTGATTAAAATTAGAGTTCGAGTTCACGACCCGGATTTCGTGGTGATAATGATAGTCACTCTACGAAGTTTACGGCATCAAAGGCTTGTCACTGACCGCCGATCTATTTCCCAACAACACCTCCAGAGGCAAGCGGCTGAATTATTGGCGAGTGAAGTCATACAGAACAATTCCATGATTCGTATTCGCCGTACGTAAATACAATCTGAAATAGCAAATGTGCCGAACGCTCCTAAAACCACAACACGACGTTATCATGAAAACCGCACTTCATTATTCCATGTATAATTTATGATGTGAGATAATTATATTGATCCGAGAGAAGTGAGATATATCCAAGACCCAATTTCACAATGTGAAAGATTCCAGTTTCACGGGTTTATGAAATATTGCGGCAAATGCATGCATCCAACCAAGCTGAAATACGCCTTCTTTAGTCAGTATAAAATTCATAAACATCGGGCAGCCACCGGTGCGTTAAGCATTACACAACTGTAACTATAGTCACTGATTCAAGTACTATTCAACAAGTCTATTCTTTTTTAGAGCACTTACAACCAATTAGCTAGATTATGAGCATAGAGAGACCGAAGTACGCCGTGAGGTCGCGCAATTAATCATTGTGATAACGAGAATGCGATAATCACCCGTTCACGAATGCGCCAGATACAGTATCGTAGCTCTGCATCAAATCAGTGGCGTCCGGTCCTTTTTCGGATAAGGCGGGGGGGCCGGGTCTTGGTAAGTACAACAAGTCTCAATTTTTTGGCGCGCTACCGAGCGATAAATTGGCAATAGATCAGGTTTTGCGTCCGCACCACAATTATGGTATGTTTAGTAGTAGTATTTTCATGTTATGACTTAAATGTTTGAACGAGCCTAGCTAGGCAGATTTTTTTTATATTCTTTGCATTATGGGGTGAATTGCTTTTATGAATTGTCAGCTTGTTCGAATTTATTGTGGGAGCAAAACGATGTGTTTACCGCCAATATTTTCATTGTGGGGACCCTCCCTCCCCACAGCTCGATGCTTCTTCTGTATAGAAGCAGTTACTTATCACACGACACGATATTGTGAAATTTACTTGGAACTGCAGGAATAATATTTTGTATTCACTGCAGGACAGTATATACCAAATTTTCGACGATAACCGCTTTTCTTGAGTTAAACATGCAGAAAAGGCGTACACGACTTTTTTTTTTCAATAGAACGCGGTATAAATCACATTCTTTGTAATATATACCGATTTTAATTCCCTACTGGCTAAGTGCATATCATATAATGATTCAGTTGGTGTGGGCTGGTTTTGGGACATGGGGGTTGTGACCATCTTGGGAGATCTAACAGGGGAGTGCACATCTTAGGGAGGTGGATACTAAAGTTGAGAAAATCAGCGTCGTTGAAAGAGAAAGGTGGTGCAAATTTCGTTTTGCTATTAGGGTGGAACTTGCTATGCTATGGGGGGGGTGGTTGCCCACGTGCACCATGTGGCACCCCCCCCCCCCAGCCTACGCCCTTGGAATACACCGAGTCTGATGGTTTTAAAGTGCCATAGATAGTCCTTGTACGAAAGCATTGCGTGATTCACGCATGCGCGTAGGTGAGGGCAAGCTCCTATGACTCTTGAGACGCATACTGAGTGAAATCACTTTACCACTTCACATACTTTCGAGAACCATAAGTATAAGATCGTTATATCAGGTGCAAGATGAGAAATGGAAGGGGGTGCATTGATGAAACGGAGATTTAAGGAAAATCCAAGGCTCAGTTGCTTTGAATAGAAGCAACAAATCAATGAATCACAATAAGTGAAAGTTAGAGAAAAAACGGTCAAATACGA
This sequence comes from Eucidaris tribuloides, assembly GCA_001188425.1. Lineage (NCBI taxonomy): Eukaryota > Metazoa > Echinodermata > Echinoidea > Cidaroida > Cidaridae > Eucidaris > Eucidaris tribuloides. Next base: position 83,359 of record JZLH01S0605224.1, on the reverse strand, counting down.
ATAAGGTTTTTTTTTCCATTTTATCAACAATAAGATCGACTCAAGCCCTATCAGAAAATGTAAGTTAACTTTCAATCAAATCCACTTCTTTGCAGCCTCTCTTTAAAATTAACAAACTTAATAGTTGAACTGAGTCAAATAAACATTTCTTGATGTTCCCATGTTTCCTGCAACCTAACATCAATCTGCATTGTGGAAACAGCTGCCGCTCTGACAGAGTAGAAACAACAGAACGCACCGCCGTCTTGTACCCGGGCTTTTACCTCATGGGCACCCCATAGATTGCGGTGGTCGCAAAGAACCAGCTCGTATGAGTGAAAATCAGCACCTAAGTAATAAATGAATAAAACTACAGTCAGACTATAGAATACCTTAACTGTTGCTAAAGGCAACATGGTGAAAATATAATGGAATAGAATCGCAAACTGCTCTATAGGTATGACGTCAAAATAATATTACAGCGAACAGGTGCAGAAGCGTACGGGTTTTTAACATTGTTCGCCCAGACCATGTTACCCGATAGCCGATATTAAAAAGATAACAAGTAATATCGTTTATTACAGGTTAAAGTGATATAACATAATTGGAAGTAGTCCTCAATATTAGAAATAATGATACCAGAATTAAATATTCTGTTCAATGATTATAGTCAAACATTTCCTCTTTCTTGTACAATTAGTATAAGAAAATGCTATGACGGTCACAGTTTTGCATAACTTTCTGTGAGGGTCATACTGTAGTTCAGTAGTGAAAGGATGCTTCTTTCTCTTCATGAGAGCAAATTCAAGACTTAATCTTCCCAGCCTGAATATACACTGTACATAGTCAGTGTATTGGTAGATGTTCAACTCATTTGTTTCATGAGGCTTTTTTGAATCCCCCCTTTATATCACTGCCCTTTAAGTTCGTGTGGAAAGACAAAACAGTCATACAAAACATACTAGTATCGTGGTTCAAGGGGGGGGGTAAGCCCCGGTATAGGAAATTACCCCAAGTTTCCAGGGGTGTATATATCCAGGATTTTTTTCTTCTCTGGGTTGTGATCATAATTTTGGGGTCCTTTTCACAATGAAACAACAGCAAGATGTATTTATACTTACCTGATCGATGCCTTTTTATTTATATCATTGTGAAAAGGCCCTCGAAAAAAAATATTTGAAAAACATGGGACCTTTCCATTTTTTTGTTGGGGGAGGGGGCTATGACCCTCACGAACCCTCTCCTTGCATATACACCTATTAACGGAAATGATTTCGAAATAAAGCAATTTTTTTCGTAATCATCGATATGTTATCATGTTATGTTTGTTATATAGTTATAATGACAAACTCTTGTAAATACGATTAAATAAGTTTCGGAAAACCTTTAGAATACGTTTCTCGAGGTCTTTCTAGAGGTCAACAGTTCGCAACCATGATGGCCGTGTTTGAGAGGTAGGTCAGATGATCCCCACACCCAACGCCCCTCCTCGGAACGGGATTCCACCCCCCCCCCCCCCGTGTCGGGTAGTTCCCTTCCACCATGGCGCCTCATAGTCACCGTCAACATCGTCATTTCATAGATTCTAGAACCTGACTCCACCTGGTAATTCATTTTTAATGACGGTATGAAATATTTATCATTTTCACTTGAATAATTTGACAACCTCACCCAAGTTGCAAGTAACGACAAAAGTGCGTATCTAAAATTAAATATATTTAGAATTTAATGAAGGCTTCCCGTTGATAATATATCACGACATATTTGTGTTCATTTTGATACATCCCGTGTGGCGTCAATACGAGGAGAATCTCAGTATCACAGCAACCTAACTCCATAAACTTCGCATGTAATATTCTGGGTATGGTATTAAAAGAGTTAAAGGAGTCTTTCCTTTACGAATCGTTAATAATTGACCAAACACTTCGCATCGGGATAGCGCGACGTCAGTTAACAACCAAACCCCGTTTAGACCAATAAAGAGCTACGTAGTTACTTTTGCGTGTGTGAGTAGGGTCAATATACTGTTGTTGTCATGGAATCACCCGTGATCAACTTCATCAATCTTATATGCTTTTGTGCTCAATAAATTAATTTCTTTTTAACTCAAATTGTGGTTTAAAAATATAATGGGGTATAAGATGTTTTTATCTGCTGAATATCACATTCTGTAATCCGGAAGAAAACAATTATGCACCTCTAATTCAAATATGTAAAAAAAAAAATTACGAAAACCGCTTTCCCATTTACATTCTTTTATTGTTGTGTTTATCATTTTGTGACTGTAATTTGTGTTTCATTTGGATCTAGGGGCATTAGAAAATATCTTGTTCCTCTTCTCCTCCTTCTGCCTCTTCTTCTGTTTCTCATCATCATCATCATCATCATCATCATCATCACCATCATCATCATCATCATCACGATTGGTATCATCATAATTACCTTCTTCTTCTTCTTCTTTATAAACTTCATCAGCAACATCATTACCAGTATTAAGTTGATAAATGTTGACAGCAAGAATGGTGCAAATGCTATTGACTTTGCACAGCACTAACGCCCTCCTGGCTCTAAAAGGAAAATGCTGATATTTGATGATGGGTTTTCCCATAATACACTTCACCCACAGATCATTAGGTCAAAGAGGTGTGATACTTCTTTCACAATGGACCCCAAGTTAAGGAAACCATCATTTTGATACGTTCAAAGAACTGTTTTCTGTTTATAGTTGTTTATTGTTGTTGTATGTCTTTTGTGGCTAAAACTAATGTGTACATATTGAACGTATACTGCCAACAATACCATCAATTGCATATCATAATTTATCAATAACAAATTAAAGGCAGGACATTTATTTTCTATGCCTAAAAATTGCAAAGCATAGGAGCTATGGTTGGAATTATGTTGGTCGTAAGATTAAAAAAGATATACCACGGGCGTTCATCATCACGTATTACGTGAAATGAATTTACAATTTGCAAATGTGCAGGTTCTAAGCCCTTTTCCATTCAACATGAACAATTTTATCTATAAAGATTATTATTCAGTCAATTCGTGAATACTTACACAATACAATGAATTGACTCGGGTCAATGAGTCTCACATGGAGATTGACAGTGTTGGTGCATCTTTCAACTTTTAGGTAATTTCTGCTCTTCAGATTTCATAGACACGTCTTTCATAAATAGCTTAAAGGCATGAGTGATGTTTGGCTGTGCTATTGGAACGGTGCAAAGTAATTTCACTGACTTCAAATTACACCTGCCGAATAACAAAGTTTCCAAAGTAGATTTCGTTTCATCTACATCGGTGCTCATGCATCACTTAGTTACAGCCGTATGCTTCCTAGGTTACAGTATAACGTACATTACATGGTATATTGGCGTATTTCCACTTCAAAAATTTTATGGACAATACCAGCTGCAGCTAGAGACTGATCGTAGTCTGAATTCCAGACCTTGCGTCTATATCTTTTCCCAATGCGGATCTGACGCACCCATATTAGTTGTAGGACTCCCCCGTGGATGACTCCCACCTGACAACTCACCCTGAGGACAGCTTCCACGGAGAACAACTCTTCCGGAATACAACCCGCGAGGATAAGTCCCCCGAAGACAACCCACTTGGAGAACAACTCTCCCAGAAGCCCCGAGATAACTCCCCAGGAAGACAACTCCTCGGAAGACAACTCACCGGGAGGAGTCTTGATACGGTCCATTTGGAAACAAAATTCCTCCCGGTGAGTTGTCTTCCGAGGAGTCGTCTTCCTGGGGAGTTGTCTCTGGGCTTGTTATCTGGTAGAGTTGTTCTCCATAGGTGAGTTGTCTTCGGGGGATTTGTCCTCGCGGATTGTTATCCGGGAGAGTTGTTCTCCAAGTGAGTTGTCTTCGGGGGGGGAGTTGTCTCGGAGCTTATTATCTGGGAGAGTTGTTCTTCGTGGGAGCTGTCTTCGGGGGGGGAGTTGTCCTCGCGGATTGTTATCCGGGTGAGTTGTTCTCCGGGGAAGCTCCATGGTTTCCAGTTCAAATCTTGATTTGCTCTCAGGGGAGTTGTCCTGGGGAGACTGGTCCTTAGAGCAGTTGAGTGCAGAACACTGTAGTAGTTTCCCTATCAAGGATGGGTTAATCTGAACGTCTGGAAGCCAGAATATCGTGATGGAAACGATAGAGTTTGTTGTACACGATAACCCCTTGAACTTTTCCTAGTTACAAATGACCACTTAACAACTCTACTTGATCGCTATGATTACTCGAAAAGTATGGTCATAAAACAGCGTCGGCTCAAGGGGGAGTTTCACAAGTTAGTCGCCCCTGATTTTTGTCAACATATCTTTTGCAGGCTATTCCTGCAATTATGCATTCAGAATTTTGATCCCCCCCCCCCAAAGAAAAACACCCTCCAAGCTTCGGGAACTTCGCTGCCACGCCTTTTACCAAGGAGCTTCGAGCTCCTTGCTTTAACGCAGTCACAGCCCCTCCCCTAAAAAAATTGTCAGCGCCAATAAACGGATTTTGCACTTTTGTAATGTTTTGGGACTCGACAACCCCTTTTCTAAGTTGTCACATTGACTTGTACCTGTCCATAGAAGAGCCTGCTTTCTGACCCAATGTCCCGCCCCTTCCCCTTATTCTTGCTTTTCAAAATCGATTTACACCATATATTACTGGTGGGTACATTATTTCACCCCATTCACCAATATTTTCGTTCCCATGGCCATGTTCTAGCTTTCCCCGCATGCATCTCACGCACCCGTTTTAACAGCGCTCCTCGCCGCCCCGTTTTCAGATATATCACTGCATCGCACTGTCAACTCAAGAGTTTCAACTGCACTGACTGGTCAGGAAGTATTATGTGGGGACAATAGCCAATGAAGCCAAAATCATAACTTAGTGCGACTGCAGCTCTCCTATTGGTAGAAACAACCAGCTGCCATTGTTCCGCCATTGTCCACACATTATATGAACCCTTCTCCCAGTTTTACCCAACTCCCTCCTATTTATAGAGTTAAACGCCACCCATTCTAACTTATAACAGTCCTTTATCAGAGTAATTGCTGTGGGCAGAGTGTTTGCTTGTCTAGGAGTCGACAAATACGTCAGAGATTGCCTTGAATCGCGTAGCAATCTCGTGTTTGTTGTTAAGAAATTTATCTTGTTGCGGAATTCTGAAAGATAAAATTTATGTTGTTCCAAAATAAGTTTAAATTGCCAAAGTCGGAAGTTCCAACTTTGGCATTGTAGTGCATACAGTACAAAGTAAGAATTGTTCTGATTTTTAAGTTCATGGTGTTATACAGGGACTTTAAATTTCTCTAGAATAAAAAAAATGTATATAATGCTTGTGATTGTTTTACATGTACTTTTATTTTGTGCAGCTGTAACGAGCGCATCGGGCAATTTAAAATCATTCTTACAGATTCACACAAATCGTCACTATTCAAAAACTAAGCCTTGAGAATCAATTTTGTAAAAATACAGTGCGTTAAATCTATAATGGAATGATTTTTTACTTTGCAATATCATAACTGTTTTTATTATTTACAATACGTGTATAAAGTGCGACGCTCTCATAACGATAAATGTTTTATGGTGTTTATTTAACCGTAGTCATGTATTCAGTTATATCACCAACATAAGCATTTAAGCACCATTGGTATAGTGAGGGACTGTTATAGTACATACCAATATGGTTTCACTGTGACGGTGAAGAAAACTATTTTGTAGTCGTTGTTGAATAATGGGTATATTTGAATAAGGTGTCGTTTTGAGTAATTTTCAGGTTGAACAATTTCTCACACTGAAATCACAACGCCTTTGACAACACCGATATTAATCAGCTCTGAAAAGTAATACAGGTACATATATGTATAGCTCGAATCATGTTATCAATAATGTAAGTTTCGCATCATTTGCAAGGAAATATCGCGGAAAATGCACGAGTTCCTTCTTCAAAAGTTCTTGGTCATACCTTTCCCCTGTAAACGAATTCCCAATTCTACTGAGGCACAAAATTGTCGCTATTGTAAATCTGCAGTACCTTGCAACATTCATCAAGTTTGCACATTATTGCAACCGCTGTTAAAGATTGTGTCAGGGATTTGCAAGTCCATTACTTCCCTTCATTATCAATACCAAACGGTAGTTTAGTACTTACAGATGGTGTGTTGAAAGTTTGAGATCCATACGTCATGAATTTGTTGTTTTATGAGAAAAACTAATAACGACATGTTACCAGAATGTTGTTCTTTCCGTGAGTTTAAATTTTCCTCAAATTGCGAATCGCGGTTATGTGTACGTTCGCATAACCAGCGGAGCACACTGATTGGTTAAACGGCTAAACTCTGCGCGACCTTCGGCTAACGGCTGATCGGACAATTTTGGAACGGCCCGTGCACGTTAACGTCACTGTACATTTTGAAGTTTAAATGTCCAGATTTTCACCAAAACTACGTATTCTACCCAAAGGTTCTATGACAGGTGTTTATTTATACCAATCTTCACATTGTGAACGATTTGAGCTGATTTCATTCATTTTGCCATTTTCTGACGTACTAATCCCTTACTCTGTTTTTAATTACAAGGTGCTCGTATAGAGAATGATTATGGCGGCATTAATTAGAATCGCTAATGGCCCGAAAAACATTGACTTTGCATTTTGTGCCTACAATATTCTCCTCGGTAAGTATACCATAATCCTGAAGAAGGAGGGGGAGGGGGGCTTGGGGGCAGTAGTTCCATCCCAATGAAAATATTGGGGGGGGGGGTTGTGACATATCAATTTGATAGGAATATATTTGATACGATATACGCACTCGTTACGTACAGGATATACCCGACACGGCTATTGTCCATCCACAGGTGTGCTTGAGTTGTGTTGATTCATGTCCCTCCACTCGAATTAATTAGGCTTGTCTGTAATGCAATCAGTATGGGCAAACATGGCGTGCAAATAGACACCGTTTCACATGTACTAGAAAATTCGATACAGAATGTGAGCTACCGTCTGGTTTAGTCTCAGCATGTACCTATAACATTGAATGTCAAATAAAAAGCGGCCTGGTATACTATACTCATACTGTAGCCATGGTCCACCTGAAATATAGTGATCAATAGTGATGCAATGCATACGCACCTTTCGTGTTGCGTTGACCGAGATTGGTGCTATACCGTGCAATACTGACATATGAATTCATTTTTTTAAACTCCCAGGTTTATGCACATGGCTCATTAATTAAGACATTGAGGCTGTAAAGCTAGTGAAAGATCGATAGAGTCGATATTTCTGCAGGTTGCAACGGGATAATACACTCATGCTCATAATTATGGAATATTTTGTTGATACTTAAGTTCTTTTTCCTATATAGTCCAAAATTGTCAAGCCAAGTGTTTATTTCACAAAAACGCAGTATGTGAAGCAATTTTTGGATTTCTTGAGATGACTAAAGTAAAAATTAAAATACGTTTGAGCGCAATAACAATTTTATATTTATTTTTTCAAAAATCCACTAAAATTCATGAAAAAGGTATTAAACTAAAGTAATTAAAAAATCAAAACAAAAAACTGATAAATTTTGATCTAATGTCAATTATCATGAAATTAACATCAGCATTGTCTGTTACAAGTCTAATAACGCGTGTAACCACAACGTGACTCAACAACACCTCTGAATACCACCATTTATAAACACAGGTTTTAGCGTCGAGCCGGACGCTACAAAATGCTCAGCATTCCTGAAATACTTAGATTATAATTGTTTCACTTGGGGTGAGCAAATATTAATCCCAAATGTACCGTTCACAGAAAAATGGCAACTTCTAAAATATTCCATAAATTATGAGCAAGAGTGTACATATGGCATGTGTTTGGTGGTCTTCTGTCGTGAACGTATTCTTGGCATGTGTTATGCCCAAGTATATAGTTCGACTTTGTCAATCAATGTTTCATATTGTAATTTATTGTCACTTCAAACATCGTAAAACAACATCAAACCTACTGAAAATTACCTATAGGAAACCCCCGACACTTTGCATATTGTGTAGTTTCTGAGGGAGTAATTTTTAGGGCATTGATGGATTATATAGGTCTAAGAAAAAAAAAACCGTAATAACAAAGAATGTCATTTTTTTACCATTTACCAAAACTATACTTGGGTTAGTCTATAATATATTGTGTGTGTGTATGTATGTGTGTGTGTAAGTTTGTATGTGTGTGTGTTTGTGTGTGTGTGTGTGTGTGTGTGTGTGTGTGTGTGTGTGTGTGTGTGTGTGTGTGTGTGTGTGTGTGTGTGTGTGTGTGTGTGTGTGTGTGTAGGCGAGTGGTCTTAAGGAGGGTTGGAGTGGGCAGAGCAGCGTGGTGGAGTAGGGCCGGCCTATCAGGAAGGGTCTAATGAAACGTCTGGAAGCCAGAATACTCGTGATGGAAACGATAGAGTTTGTTGTACACGATAACCGCTTGAACTTTTCACCTAGTGTACAAATGACCCAATTAAGCAGACTGCTACTGTTGATCGCTGATGTATTACTGCGAAAAGTATGGCTCATAAAAACAGGCGTCGGCTGCGGAAGGGGGAGTTCACGAAGTGTTAGTGGCCCTGATTTTGTCAGAACATATCTTTTTGCCAAGGCGTATTGCTGCGAATAATCATGTGCAGAATTTGTGATCCCGCCCCCCCCCAAGAAGAAAAAACACCCTCCGAAGCTTCGGGAACTTCGCTGCCAACGTTCTTTTACCAAGAGCTTCGGAGTCCGTTGTCTTAACGGCAGTCAACGCGCGCCCCTCCTAAAAAATATGGCTCAGCGCCAAAAGATTAAACGGATTTTGCACTTTTGTAATGTTGGCGACCGGACAACCGCCTTTTTCTAAGTTGTCAGCATTGAACTTGTACCTGTCCATAGAAGAGCTGCTTTCTGACCCAATGTCGCCGCCCCTTCCTTGTATTCTTGCCTTTCAAAATCGATTTAACACATATATTACTGGTGGGTACATTATTTCACCCCATTCCTCATATTTTCGCTTCGGGCATGGCCATGTTCCTCGCTTTCCCCGCATGCATCTCACGACACCCTTATTAACCAGCGCTCTCTCGCCGCCCCTTTTCAGATAGTATCACTGGCCATGCACTGTCAACTCAAGAGTTTCAACTGCACTGACTGGTCAGGCAAAGTAATTATGTGGGGACAATAGCCAATGAAGCCAAAATCATAACTAGTGCGACTGCAGTCTCCTATTGGTAGAAACAACAGCTGGCCAATGTTTCGCGACATTGTCCCACACATTATAATGAAGCCCTTCTTCCAGTTTTACCACTCCCCCTATTTATAGAGTTAAACGCCACCCATTCTAACTTATAACAGTCCCTTTATCAGAGTAATTGCTGATGGGCAGAGTGTTTTGCTTGTCTAGGAGTCAGACAAGATACGTCAGAGATTGCTTGAATCGGTGAGAGCGTGTGTAAAAAATTTCTTGTTGCCGGAATTCCGAAAGATAAAATTTATGTTGTTCTCAAAATAAGTGTTAAATTGGCCAAAGTCGGAAGTTCGCAACTTTGGCCATTGTAGTGGGATACAGGTAACAAAGTAAGAATGTGTTCTGATTTTTAAGTTCATGGTGTTGGATACAGGGACTTAAATGTTCTCTAGGAATAAAAAAAAATGTATTGAATGTTTGTGATTGCTTTTCTACATGTACTTCTTATTTTTGTGCAGCTGTAACGAGAGCGCATCGGGCAATTTAAAATCATTCTACAGAAGTTCACACAAAGTCGTCAGCTATTCAAAAACTAAGCCTTGAGAGATCATTTTGTAAAAATACAGTGCCGTTAAAGAATCTCTATAAGGAATGATTTTTACTTTGCGAATGATCATAATGTTTTTATTATTTAACAGCGAATACGTGTATAGAAGTGCGACGCTGCTTTGCATAAGATAAATGTTTTATGGTGTTTATTTAACCGTAGTCATGTATCAGTTATATCACCAACATAAGCATTTAAGCCAGCATTGGTATGAGTGAGGGACTGTTGATTAGTAGCATCCAATATGGTTTTCATGTGACGGTGCAGAAAACTATTTGTAGTCGTTGTTGAATAATGGGCTACATTTGAATAAGGTGTCGTTTTGAGTAATTTTCAGGTTTGAACATTTCTCAACACTGAAAGTCGACAACGCCTTTGACAGACACTCGGATACTTAATCGGCTCTGAAAAGGTAATAGCAGGGTACATTATATGTATGCTTCGAATCATGTTATCAATAATGTAAGGTTTCGCATCTATTTGCAAGGAAATATGCGCGAAAAAAATGCACGAGTGGCGCTTTCTTCAGAAAGTTCTTGGTCATAGCCTTTCCCCTGTAAACGAAATTCCATTCTTACTGAGCACAAAACAAAAGTGTCGCTATTGTAAATCCTGGCAGTACCTGCAACATTATCAGTTTGGCACATTATTGCAAGCCGCTGTAAAGATTTGTGTCACGGATTTGCAAATCCATTACTCTTCCACTTCATTATCAATATACAAAACGGGTAGTTTAGTAACTACAGATGGGTGTGTTTGAAACGTTTGGAGATCCATCACGGTCATTGATTCTGTTGTTTATGAGAAAAACCTAATAACGACATGTTAGCGGGCAGAATGTTGTTCTTGTCCGTGATGTGTTAATTTTCCTGCAAATGTGGAGATGGCGCGGTATGTGGTACGTTCGCATACCACGGACACACTGATGTTAAACGCTAATCATCTGCGCGAACGCCTCGCTAAGCGCGTGACGGACCATTTGTGAAACGGCCCGTGGCATCGTAACGTGCACTGTACATTGTTGAAGTTTAAATGTCGGCAGATATTTCATCCAAAACGTAGCTATTCTACCCAAAGGTTCTATGACAGTGTGTTATTAACGCGAGATGCTAGCGCAGATTGTGAACGATTTTGAGGCTGATTTCATTCATGTTTGCCATTTTTCTGACGTACTAATCACCTACTCTGTTTTTAATAGCAAGGTGCTACGTATAGAGAATGATTATAGGCGGCAATTAATAGAAATCGCTTAAGTGGCACACGAAAAACATTAGACTTGTGCATTTGTGGGCCTACAACTATTCTCCCTCGGTAAGTATACCATAATCGCTGAAGCAAGGAGGGGGAGGGGGGGCTTGGGGGCGTATTCCATCCCAATGAAAATATTGGGGGGGGGTTGTGACATATCAATTTGATAGGAATAATATTTGATACGATATACGCAACGTCGTTACGTACAGGATATACCCGGCGACACGGTCTTATTGTCCATCCACAGTGTGCGTTGAGTCGTGTTGATTTCATGTCGTCCATCGAATTAATTAGGCTTGTCGTAATGGCAATCAGTATGGGCAAACATGGCGTGCAAATAGACCCAGTTTCACATGTCTAGAAAATTTCGATACAGAATGTGAGCTACCGTCTGTGTTAAGTCTCAGCATGTACCTATAACATTGAATGTCAAATAAAAAGGCGCCTGGTATACATACTCATACGTGTACGGCCGATGGTCCACACTGAATATAGTGATGCCAATAGTGCATGCATACACACCTTTCGTGTTGCGTTGACGCGAGATTGTGCTATAAACCGTGGCAATACTGACCCTATGAATTCATTTTTTATAACTCCAGGTTTATGCAAATGGCTCATTATTAAGACACTTGAGGCTAAAAGCTAGTGAAAGATCGATAGAGTCGATATTTCTGACAGGTTGGCAACGGGATAAGATACACTCATGGAGTCATAATTGATGGAATATTATATTGTATGACTTGAAAGCAGTTCTTTTTCCTATATAGTCCAAAAATTGTCAAGGCCAAGTGTTTTATTTCACAAAAACGCAGTATGTGAAGCAATTTTTGGATTTCTTAGAGATGACTAAAAGTAAAAATTAAAATACGTTTGAGCGCAAATAACATTTTATATTATTATTTTTCAAAAATCCACTAAAATTCATGAAAAAGGTATTAAAGCTAAAGTAATTAAAAAAAATCAAAACAAAAAACGTGATAAATTTTGATCTAATGTCAATTATCATGAAATTAACATCAGCATTGTCTGTTACGAAGTCTAATAACGCGTGTAACCACAACGTGACTCAACAAGCACCTCTGAATACCACAATTTATAAACACACTGGTTTTAGCGATCGAGCCGGACGCTACAAAATGCTCACACTTCCTGAAATACTTAGATATAAATTGTTTCACTTGGGTAGCAAATATTAATCCAAATGTACGTTCACAGAAAAATGGCAACTTCTAAAATATTCGCATAAATTATGAGCAAGAGTGTACATATGGCATGTGTTTGGTGGTCTTCTGTCCGTGAACGTATTCTTGCATGTGTTATGCCAAGTATATAGTTCGACTTTGTCATACAATGTTCATATTGTAATTTATTGTCACTTCAAACATCGTAAAACAACATCAAACCTACTGAAAATTACCTATAGGAAACCCCCGAACACTTTGCATATTGTGTAGTTTCTGAGGGAGTAATTTTTAGGGCATTGATGGATGTATATAGGTCTAAGAAAAAAAAAACCGTAATAACAAAGAATGTCATTTTTTTACCATTTACCAAAACTATACTTTGGGTAGTCTAAATTAT
>JZLH01S0605224.1:21989-36741 GCA_001188425.1 Eucidaris tribuloides | reverse complement strand
GAAGATGATACCATGTTACTTTATTGTGTAATGTCATAATTGAATTATTCCAACGTAATTATCTTCGTGCTCAAAACTCCTTGATGTGTCCATTTTAAACAGTGAGATAAATAAGTACGTAGATATAATATAGATTTATAATTCATAAAAATTAGTAGAAGTATTATTATCATTTATTTTCAACACTATTTCAAACAGGATGACAAGATCAGTATAAACTGTTTTTCATAAAGGTCCGGTGTAAGAAAATAATCAATATAAAAGAATACAATTGGTTTCAAAGTACCAAGTTTTAAAACAAGTCATAATATCATACGAGGCTTTGCCAGCAAAGTTTATTAATCAGATATCAAAGTAAATTATTAATTAATATTTTCACCTTTAAAAACGGAGATAAAGACATATACACGTAGAAGCATAAAATAACGATCATACTATGTATGCATGACAATTCCGCACATTCCTAACTCGAAATGAAATTATTCCGGATGTTAAATTCACATGATTCGCATTCTCAGTCTGTAATCTTACGAGCCGTTTAATATATTCAGCGGAGTCTCTAGTTATTTTTGCGTTGTAGATTGTTGTATTAAAGGCGTGGATCTCATTTGCAAAACATCCCGCAGACGGCAGGAAAAGAATAACCATGCCCTTAGGCTATTGCTGAAAGGGCTGTTTTGTAAAATCCGGGGTCAGTAATTACCTAGGAATTTAAAAATGGCGAAAGAAAAACGATAGCCGTTCAGTTGTAGCATTACAATGGTAGGATTTTTTTTTGCTCGGGCGACGAAAAAAAAGCAAATCAGATTCTAACGGTCAGCTATAATTCCACTAAAACTGAGTTTCTAGCTCATAATTTTGCTAAGGTTTCCAGACGGTATTTTTCATCTAAATGCCATCTGTAATGTACCAGCAATGTTTTATTTTTAGCATGCAAAGAGATTGCCCTGTCGCTTTAAATGTTATAATCGGCTGTATTGCAGATTATGGCCCTGTAGGCTTACGTTGTAGTAAAACATACATCCTGGTTGTTTTCCCTTGTTATTGGAAAATGAAAAAATGACAAACGGAATAGATCATTTGCACCTTGCAACTCTCAGCCCGTTTTCTCCTCGCAAGACAACATCAAATTGGCCGGATACATAATGCTAAACGCATGGACCCATAACGCGATTAATTTTAACGAAATCAAATCCTTACATTTGCTACTCACGCGGTATATGTGGCGATAGACACAGTCGGCGCATAATTCGCAGATATTTCCGCTTCTCTCTGTATCGCATGGCAACCGCCATCTTTTGAAATAATCAAACGTGATGGAATTTAAGCGCGCAAGAGAAGAGCGAACGGAAATGTTAGGCGTCGCGTACATCTCGGCGATATTGGCGAGTGTAGCAACGACTCGAATTCAGAGGCTGCAAGTCATCGCAGCAGACAGCCACCGCTGGTCAATGCGAACAAGCACAGCAATACTGCGTAAAGAGACTTTATTGTTTCTTGTCGCTTGCGAGGGGGGTTCATCCCCAGTAGGGGGGGGGGGGGGGGGGGGGGGGGGGGGGGGGGGGGGGGGGGGGGGGGGGGGGGCGTTTGCATGGAGATTCAGAGCAATCCAGTGGGCTCTCGGAAACTTTGAGAGAATATCAAACGTTAGTAGGCGTCGGCGGGACAGCGCCCCTGGCAACAGATTTAGTCCGAAGACAGGGGCGAGTCACGAAACCATAGGGAGATTTGGGTGTTTTTTCGAAGATTGTCCCCCTCCCCCGCCACCCAGCATTTTGGCAGTTTTGTCGTGAACGATAAGTTTCGCGCGCTGCGGGGGCCGCTGACGGGAAAAATGTCTGAAAAAAAAAATTTTCGGGAAAAATTGTTTCAGCGTGAGCGCGCCCCCCCCCCCACAGCACACACACACACTCAGCACTAACTGAGTTTCTCTCACTGCTGGAAAAAAGAATTGGAATCTCAGGATTATGATTTTTTTTTTTTTGGGGGGGTATATTTTCCCCCGCGACGATTTCGCCCCCCCCCCCCGCCATTAAGAACTTTACCTGGCGGCGGCCACCTGGTCGAAGTACAGGAGATAAGTAACCAAGGGACAATAAAAGAACATGGAGCCTCAAGACGGGTTGTTATATGACAATTTTGTTGAACATTTTCGCGAAAATTGTCGGCAACACAATTTTTATGAATTTTTAATAAGCATTCTGAGGTACATTTCGTATAGAGTTTCGTTCCAAATAGTCGCCTAAATTCGTGCAAATTGTATAGTTTTTGGCGAAATTTGCCAATATTTGCAAAAATAGGCCGTAAAGGGGTGGTGTGTATAGTGGATGGGAAAGGGTGGGTTCGATTCGCAGTCCACGTGCATTATCGTCTTGCAGCAAGGCATTTATCGCATAATTGGCTGCTTGCAGGGATATAGGATAAGCCTGGTGGAAACGGGGTAATGTTTAATAGCAGGGCTTCTTGAGGCAGGTGTTTGTTGTCTGAAAGGACTACCCTGGAATAACAGTAAGTAGTAGTGCGTAGTAGTCGTAGTAGTAGTCCGCAGTAGTAAGTCGTAGTAATAGTAGCAGTTGTAGTAGTCGTAGTAGTCGTAGTATTTGTAAGTAGTAAGTAGTCGTAGTAGTAGTCCGTAGTAGTAGTATGTAGTCCGTAGTAGTCGTAGTAGTGGTAGTTGTCGTATGTAGTCGTGAGTAGTAGTACACACTAAGAAAAATAGGCTCACTATTGCACCTTTAAAGGTGGCAGACCAATGTCCACTGGGAGCACCTTTAAAAGTGGCAACCTGCACCTTCTGAAAAAATGCAAATTGCAACCCGAAAGGTGTAAACTTGGCACGCGCAAAAGTTGGGCAAAGTTGCACCAAAATTTTTAAAAAAAGTATATCTTCTTTTTTTCTTGCAAACAATGTGTTGTTTTTGTGTGTGAAGCTGCAATTTACGTTCTTTCGCAGTGTTTTTATAGTATTTAACATAATACATACACTTTTATTAATTAACCTTACAAAATAATCATAAACAACTGCTACAATAATATGACGCTTACCCTGGGGCTCGGAACCGTGCGACTTTCCGCGACGTGAGACGGACGCGCTCTAACCCACTGGCGCACACGGCTGGCCGTGAAGGTGTGTATTTTCACATGATTATATAGTGTTGAAGCCGAAGGTGGCATTATATTCTACCTTAGGCATTGTTAAGGTGGGCAAACCTGGAGGCAATAGCGCGTTTTTGTAAATATATTCAATATTCCATGCATACATTTTAAACAAAGGTTGTTTTTGACAAACCTGAAAGCTTGTCTGGCTTGCCCGACATAGAAAATAATATAATCGTAGTGCAAGTTGCATTTTCCCGTATTGAAAATTGTATTCATAAGAAACAGATGGTAGAAATAGCTCACACGACCGGCTCAGAAGAGACAAGACATCATGAATGTGCGCCCTAAAAGGTGCCAACTTACAAACTAATGGAGTTGGGGCGAGCGCTCAGTCGTGAAAGGTGCAGAATTGCTCGAATACCGCGTAGAAAATTTGCTGCTGCAGCCTATTTCCGGCAAAGTTGCACGATTGTGCGCACGCTTTATTTTTTAGTCTGTAGTAGTAGTAGTAGTAGCATGGGCGATCACATCATTAAACCATTTGTGTAAGGTGTAGGTTAATGTGCGAAGCAGAAAAAGGGACGGCATTAAGGCCATGAAAGCAGGTTGTCTTATAGGTGCAAAATAATAAGTGAATGTGACAAAAAGAAAGAAAAGAAGAAAGATATGCTGGTGCCAGAAGCAGGTTCGCAATGTGACAGACAAAAATGGCCATCAAGTCCAGCGGGGTAGATTGTTTATGGTGCAAACCAATGCAAAAATGGTGGTACAGAATTCTAGGGGGTGCACGATGCCCTAACCTTCTATTTTTGTATTATGTGGCTGTGCCTGTAAAAACAAAATGTGGGTGCTAACGGATCCCAGCACCCGCTGACTCCAGGGTGTGGGTCGTACCGAAGGAGGCAGCATAGGCCCGGCAACCAAATTATTTTAGGGGCTAAAATATCGAGAGCTAACGCCTAATCGTATAATATTTTTATGGATGATGTTTTTTTTACTGAGTTATCAGAATTATCAGTGTTCGCACCTATATAGTACATCGAAGCCGAAGTATTATTTGAAGACTACGAATACAGTATTAAACGGGGCCAAAGGATGTTTGTCTTAGCCTCTTCTATTATTCTGCTCCTCCCCTGCTCCTCTGAGGAAAGTGAACAAAAGAAACAAAAAGAAGAGAGATGCATCTCCTCCCTCCCTCCCTCCCCACCCCTCTCCTCCTCCCCTCCCCTCGCGCACCCTTGCTCCTCCCTCCCCTCCCCTTCCCACCCCTCTCCGCCCTCCCACCCCTCTCCTCCCTCTCCTCCTCCCCTCCCTCCCGCTCTCTCCGCCCTCCCCTCCCCCACGCCCTCTCCTCCACTCCCTCCCCTCACAGCCCCTCCCCCCTCCCCTCCCTCCCCTCTCCTCCCTCGCCTCCCTCCCACCCCTCTGCCTCTCCTCTCCTCTCCTGCCCTCGCCGCTCCCCTGCCGCTTCGCCTTTTCCCCTCCCGCTCAGCCCACCCCTTCTCCTCCTCCCTCCCTCTCCTCCTCCCCTCTCCTCCCTCCCTCCGCTCGCTCCTGCCCGTCCCCTCCCCACCTCAAGTAGTCATTTATGCGAACGCATGCCAATCTTTGTCTAGCTGAAAGCTAAAGTTAAGATTCGAAAAGTGTTTTTGTAGCCGATTAAACCAATGCTAGAACAAGATTTAATTTTATTTGAAAGTAAACAGGCTACTACTGTGGAGCTTCAATTTAAAAAAAATTTGTTGTCAAACTTTTGATATCTGAGCTTACACAATTAGTGTTTTATAATGGACAAATAAACACCTAGAATACATAAGTTTGGTTAAAAAAAAAAAGTTTTATGCTGCCACTGGCAAGATATGCATGAATAAACAATTCCCACATCCGGTGGAGGCTAAATAGTGCTAGATCTAGCACAGCCCAGTAAAGTCTATGGAGGAAATGGGCAAGGCTGAGATCCGTCAACATAACGTGTTTGTAAGATTTTCTTCCGTTTTTTTACAACACTAAATCATCAGTTTGAACTACAATTTTTCAGGCTTCATTTTTTAAGACCTTATGAAAGATACTTATGAGATGGAGGATTATGTGCTCACTGCGTTTTTTTTTTGCCTTGTTTAACTGTGGTCCCGGCTGTGATCATTGTTAGCCTGTGCTTCTAATTCTGGTATAGAAAACTATATTAATCGTAGGCGCATACCGCTTATTAGGAGATCTTTGGTTGTTCAACCGCCTCCCGGCCCTTTTTTTGCAAAGAAAGGTGTTATATCCCGCAAACTTGCTTTTTCAATAGGATGTGTTTTAAAAAAAATGGTGTTTAGCTGTGACAGATACGATTTTTGGCCATGAAATTTGTTCAACGTCGCCCGTCGTTTCCATGGGGGGGCCGGATTTGGACGAGAAAAAAAGATCCCTCGGACCGCACTCCCATCCCAGCTTTGTGGCTTTTCGCTTCGCGTGGCCTGAACATTTTTTCCCGTTCACGATTTGGCCGTGAACGAAAATGTTCCCTCGATGACAGCCCCTTCCACTTTTTTCTTTTTCGCTTCATGGTTGACCATGAACGAGCATATTTGCGCATTTTCCGTCCCTCCCCCCACCTTTTGTCATTTAACTTCACTGGTTGGCCGCAAACAGACACGATTTGCAGCGGACAAACACCCCCCCCCCCTTCCAACCCCACCCTCCTTTTGAAAAATCCTGCGGAGAACAAAGAGAGTTGTAAGGATGGAAAGACCATGTGGTGGCGCTCGTCCACTTATATCCCGGTCAAACTACGAATGACGTCAATATTGCCGTTCTCGTTGATGAGAAGTTCCCCAAGACATAAAATTGATGGCCAGTATGCAGAATAGAGGAACTCAGCAATGAAAGTTTGAGCAAATTTAGACCACCCGCCATTCAAGGTTTACAATGCAAAAAAGAGTGTGCTAAATTGAACACCACGGGCTATTAAATCTAACACCCCGGTTCCAACCTCAATAGAGGACCACACCGAGAGGTGTTGAAACTACACTGTAATGGTGTAGAAAAGTAAATCACCTGACATTTCTTGGTGTTAATTTGTTAATTTGACTTTAAAACAGTGTTAATGACACTGTTTGGTGTTGATTTGACACCGCTGGTCGTAATTGTAATGGTATAACATCGGCCCAGTACAGTCGGTGTTGTCCTCTATTGAAGTTGGAGCGGTGTTACATTGGTGTAAATTTTTCTACAATTTTTTTCCAACATCAAGTAGTTTAGCGGGAAGTTCTCTTCTTTTTGTTGAAGGTAAACATCAAAAAGAATTAACAGGAACTAATTGACCCCCTAAAAAACGCGTTTTAGATTTTGAAGTGACACCCATAGTGTAAATGTAATATCATAAATGAACACTGCAATTTAACTCCAGCTGGGTGTGGCATATTTAACACCCGTCTTTTTGCATTGTACGAGTTTTCGTCGTTGGGTTATATCCCCCACATGGAACACTCACTTTTGGCCATTTTGCTATAGCCGAGATGTCAATTAACAAATTACCGTCTCATTGAAACTGTATTCACATTTTATATGATTTTATTTTTCATCAAATATAACCCTGAAGTACTTGTTACTTATGTATTTCGGAATTGAGAAGTTTTCCTTGCCTTTCTAAAGCAGCAGTGTCAGCTGCTTTATTGCTGTAGGAGAAAAGTTTCATTTTATGAGATATCCCGTACAGTCCTAATTCAGCATTTGTTCTGATCTGAAATGACATCAGAGCAAATCAAAAATTACCAAAAGGGGGTGTCCCGCACGTAGGTTTATTTAAAATTTGAAGAAAAAAAAGTACTCTTGAATAAATTGTCCAAAGTTTCTCATGCACGCATTCACTGCAACAGTTGAGTTCCTCTGCATTTGTTTCATTTATAATCCAAGATGATGTCCACTTTAAAGGACGCCGCTTGAAATAAGTCCATATGATTATGGATTATCCTTGCTGATATGTCCCGAATAAATCAACCAATCAGTCATTTAAAGAGTAATAAGATCCCCCACCCTACAGTCTCTGAAAATATTTTTATATCTAATTAAATTGTCTCCGTCAGGGCAACGTTTTTATAGTATCCATGGTGAAAGCAGGTTCACCAGGGAGTCAAAGAAAGAGCAAGCCATTGGGGGGGGGGGGTCTCCCGTAGGAACGTCGATCCATCTTTAGGTTTAGGGTGGCAAAAGTAAGAAAGATGTCAAAAAATTTGGGCGCGCTTTGCGCGCCAAAAGTGTAGTATAGATCCAAAAAAAAATGATGTTTAGTAGTATTTTCTCTACAAATCTAATGGTTTTTTGTTGTGTCTTGCACTACTTTTTAGACGTATCCTTTTATTACGTTTCATGAATTTTTCAAGTGGTCAAAATTATTGGGGGGGGGGGTCAGATCGATATGTTTGCCCCCCCCCCCCAATATGTGGCGACCGCCCCCTTGCCACCCCAGGATCGACGCCCCTGTTGTCCCGAGTCGCCGTGACTGATAAGACTGATCGATTCGTAAGTTTTACTGTTCATCTGACACATAATGAATATAATTATAGGACGTAGATCCATATAGAGAGCAGAAGTGATGACGTCACACCGGGTTGGAAATAGTGTGTGTGTGTGGGGGTGGGGGGGGGCTACAATATAGCCAAACCATAATACTGCATCTCACATATTGGGCCCACATAAACCAGCTGCGACGCGCTGCACTTGGTTTCGCCATTGTCCACACAATTCTGAACCAGAGAGGCGTTCATTTCTCTTCTCTATTTGCACAACTTATTCCCAGGTGATTTTCCCTTGCACACCAACTTCGAGCTGGCTTATTGGCACTTACTACGGTACCTAAAGAATAAGTCGCAACACAGGACATTCATTTTGCATAGCATTCATATAGTAGATTTATTACACCATAATGTTTGACACCTAAGTATAACACAGGTAACAAAATAACACTGAGCAAAATGCCCGCGTCATTTACAATGAACGTACGTACAGTGAGAGGGGGGGGGGGACTTCGAATATCGAGGGCTATTATAAAGATTAGTCTGGTTTCCAGACGCTTTGATTAATCCATCTTATATTGATAGGGAAACTACTATCTTTTACTGCTTTGACTAAGACTAATATCTTGAGGAGATAGTAAGTGTTCTCTACTCTGGGGTAGAAAAGGTCGCATGGACTGAAACCGAGACTAAGTAACGATTGACTTTGATCAGGTGACAAACTTATCAAGACATACTTATTTTGCAATAATTTGTTACAGTATAATAAATTTGTACATTAACAATAGGAATTACACGGTCTTAGTTTTTTTTTCAGATTTATTATTATTTGGTGGGGAGGATGGATTGTTTAGTTTAGATATACTTTCTGTCCTCCACAATTTTTTTCCAAGTTTGGTTCTCGTAACATCATCGTTCAGAAAGGATCAATTTCACCCGTCTAATCCTTTGTCTGACATGCTGGACTACAAAACAAAAACTTTGGTGTTAACATCAACACCAACGGTGTCAGAATTACACCCAGGAGTTTAACCTAACCATACCGAGTGTGAAAGAAATCCCGTAAAGTGGCGATTTAACACTGGTGTTGTCCCGAAGTAAACACCAGGGGTGTTAATTCTTACATCCATTTTTTGGTTGTACAATCAATTGTACAATTTTAAAGATAATCGTGATGAGAACTGTACAGAGAAACCTGTCTTTAGTGGCCACCCAAGGGAAGCCCAAAATGTGTAGCCGTAAAGATTGAGTTCGGAATTTGCAAGTCCATTACTTCCCTTCATTACTAATAACAAACGGTAGCTTAGTACTTACAAATGGTGTGTTGAAAGTTTGAGATCCATACGTCATGAATTTTTTTGTTTTGTAAGAACAACTAATAACGATATGTTACAAGAATATTAGTCTTTCCGCGAGTTTAAATATTGCTCAAATTGCGAATCGCGGTTGTGTGTCGGTTCGCATGACCAGCGGACAATTTTGGAACGGCCCGTGCACGGTAACGTCACTGTAAATTTTGCAGTTTAATTGTCCAGATTTTCACCAAAACTACCGTCTGCCCAAAGGTTCTATGACAGGTGTTTATTTATACTAATCTTCACATTGTGAACGATTTGAGCTGATTTCAATCATTTTGCCGTTTTCTAACGTGCAAATCCCGTACTCTGTCTTTAATAGACATGTGACAGTTATAGACAGGTTCTTTGTGGTCACTATAGACAGGTTGGCTGCTACAGAGAGGTGGCCGCCAAGACAGGTTTGGCTGTATATCTATGTAACCATGTTTCTATACCACAGCAAAAATGCGGTGTTAAATTAAACACCCAGGGTATAACCTAATGTAGATACCTGATAGGTGTAACGCAACACATGAGTTATTTAAACACTGTCTTAGTAAATTGTTTCAAACACTAAGACTGTTACTTTTAACACCACATGTTTGAAATTGACACTTTGTAGCTATCTTGGTTAACACACTGGGTGTTAAATTTAACAACACTGTTTTTGTGGTGTAACAGGTTAGCAAGACAGCAATAATGCTTGAAGAGAGTGTGTTAATTATCAAACACTCGCCGGCAAAAAATGCGGTTTGTATCATTACAAATCTTTAAGATAACACGATCTTGTTTCGCTTCAGATTTATGTAGAGCGCTGCAAAAACTGGTGTGTTTACTTTAACACCCAATATAGATATCTGATGCAGTGTAAAATCTCAACACCACGGGTGTTATTTAACACCAAACAAATTCCTACTAAGTCAACATAAAACTTTTCTGATATCTACCACCCTTGGTGGTAAATGTAACACCACGGTTTTTGATGTGCAAATTTATCAAAACCGCTGTTTAAAAGTTTACACAACTTGGTTTACCATATGAATTGATTAGGTACTGTTTTAAAGCTTAAACAAGAATTTGGAGTTTTAAACAGCAATGTTCACTGTTCAAAAAATCGAACATTGCTGTTAACATTGATTTAAAGTTTTACACAAGGCCTGATCAGTTCATGTAGTAAATCAGGTTGTATTGAGATCTATTTCATTCATGATTGGCTGATGAAATGTAACGTTGCAAATGCTACGCTTACCGCGAAAATATTAAATTGCACGATATGAATGAAAGAAAAATACACTCAAAATGTGGATTACTTTACAATACATGAAACATATGTAAAAGTAATTTCGCTTAGGAAAAAAAAGAAAATCTTTTGATTGTTTGCACGTATCACGAGTTATTCATATCAATAATCGGTAGTTTGGGTGGCTAATCCTAATTTATCGATAAATATTGCATATTTCTGTGGAAATTAGATACCAGATCTTTAATATTACACGAGATGAATTTCACATTTTAAACTAATAGATAATCAAAGGATAATATATTCCTCAATAAAAACAGACACAGGTAATACTCATCGCAGATATACATATATTACATAAATAACATATTTCTTGTCACTTAAAAAATATACATTACAACCTTCTCATATGGTGAACAACTCACATACTATTCTATTATGTATCAATATACAAATAAGTGCCACAAAATCAATATTAGCTCACAAGTAAAGTGAATGAAATTTTGGGGATAAAAGAAATATGTTCTGTTTGGGTTACTGGTATATCCACAATGACCTTATCAAAGACAACCGCGATAATACGTCTTTTAGAGACCATTTTCATGATTCGAAATCTTGCGGATTTTGCAGGATGACAGTACAGCTGTAGTTGACTCTCATTCTAAAGAACAAAATCTTGTTATAACAAAAGATTTTTTTCGGGCCCCAATGTTTAATTTTTATTGTATTAAATTGTTTTTATACCCTGATAAAAACACAATTTTCGGTACAAGAAATAAAATTCTTGGTCCCAAATAGTTTATTAATGAGAGTCTACCGTTATGTTAGGCACTGTTAGTGTTATAAACAGTGACAACGATGCGTTTGTATCGCGCCCTCTACCGCGAGACGCAAAGGTATTAGCCTCCTGGGCCTAGATTCACAAAACGGGACCAACTACAATTACTATGGCAACAGGGATCATTAGCTACAGCGGCCATATTTAGGTTTGGGTGCGAATCTCGAAACTCAAGTTAGGATCGTTAGCTCTAAGTCGAGCTCTAAATGTTGGGTCGTCCGTGAAGCGTCTCTAACTATTGTTCTCTGTCATGGTTGACTGACAATAACGCAGAATGCGCATGGGCATGGCAGGCTTTTATGGATGCACCTGTCGCTGGAGCAAATCACTGAACTACACTAGTTCAGTGGAGCAAATGTCGGATCACCTCAATATAACAATAGGTAGCCATGAACACAATATCAGCACACCTCGTGTTCCATACTTTGCAATTTTAATGTATTCACAAATCACCGTATCTTTCGTTTTAGACATTCTGTAACATGTTTCACATAAAATCGTAAAAAATACATTTGTACCAATATGAAGCAATGATTTCAATTTTAGACTAACATTTATAAGTTAATTAGATGTTATTATTTCTATGAATCAGTGCATAAAACACATTTTGAATATGAAATCAGAGTATGTGATGTATGAAGCTAAGACTAAGAAAATGGGGGTTCCACTTCTATTTTTCAGGCGGGGAAATCTTAATTATGTATTATTTCAAAATATCAGTTCTTTTCTGAATTTCATTTATTAAGATAGAATAAGGTCAATGATAGTTCATTTGGCAAAACCTATACACATGGAATATTGTATTATCTATAACGCACAGAAGAGAATAAGGCGTTAAATTACCGACGACTTCTTAATCAGTAATGCATGACTTTTGGCAATGTTATTTCGATTACAATCGATTCAACTTAGAGCCGGAGTTAGAGTTGGAGTCGGTTTCGTGGGAGCGTCGGCCTAAGTTCAATCACAACTCTAGCCTATGGGATCGGTCTTAGGCTGGTTTCGTGAATCTGCCCCCTGACTACCAATAATGTGTAAAGTGAAACCATAGCAGCTTCATAAAATCCATACACTTGAATACGTTAACAAAACCGGCCCATTGCGGAATAACCCATTCCAGCGTAGATCTGAATAGCTAAGGTTGTAGAGCACAAGATGTCATTGCTATATGTATTACTCAGATGAATTCATTTTAAAATCTGCTTAAAAATGGTTTAATTTGACACATAATTTAACACTTGAATTGATTAAAGTGTTGTTGCACGGTACAAAATTTTGTTAGGATGATATTCAACGCATTGAATCTAAGATTTGGGAATATGCATGATGTTGAAAGTTTTCAATATGAGAGTCACCCCCCACAATATGATAAAATTTGAAGTGCATTTTAGTCTGTGAGAACTCAAAGGAAAGCAATACACGTAAGACTTGAAAACAAAGTATTACATTTAAGAGTCGGAATGTGATTGGTTCTTTTGGCAAATTGTGAGAGCATTGACTACGGTAGCTTCTTGGCGATTTAAAAAGACAGATTTTGGCAAAGAATGCAATTCGTTGGCTATTGATTTAAATAAAGATCATTATTTTCATCCGAAGATATGACGTCACTGCCCTCTTCAGATACTACCAAATCATCTTCCTCCTCCTCAATTCTATCTTCTGCTTCTTCAAGAAAGTTCCCATTCTGTGTATCCTCTCCTTCTTCCTCTTCCTCGTCCTCCTCCTCCTCCTCCTCCTCCTCTTCTTCTTCTTCTTCAGTTATAGCAGATTTACCAGCTTGAAAGTTCATGTGTCCCTTCCTTGCTCTGGGGAAACTTTTCATGTTCTTCTCGATTTCTCCTTCTTTTCCTTCTTCCTCCTCCTCCTCTTCCTCCTCTAGGTTGTCTTCCCTCTCGCTTTGGCTCCCATCCTCATCCAGGGTAGCCATCTGCAAGGGTCGAGAAAAGGATGAAGAATTCAATGTCTTCCTCCCAAAGGCACCTCCTCCGATACCAGGCCGTCCGGGAGGCCGCCCTAGACGGCCGTGTTGCATCCCACCACGGGGCCTCCCTTCGGCCCTATCACTACCTCCAAGTACCCCCAAGCTCTGTCTCTCTGGAGGTGGTTTAAGGTTGTGTAGATTGTGGGGTTTCTTTTTGCTCGGATTAACCACACTACCCGCATCCATGTCGCGGATAGCCCTGTTGGATTTATGCAGGATTTCAGCCATTGGAGGGGGCTCGGGGAGTTTGTATTCCTGATCTGCTCCGGCATAAAAGCGCGGCTGACTTTTCTGCCTCGCAATCTCTTCCCGCGTCATTATCGGCGGACCGAAATAATTGGCGGGGTTTTCCCTTTCCTCCTCTTTTTTGAGTACAATCTCGACTTCTGTCGGAGGTGGGGCTTGTTGCGATTGGGTTAAAGGAAACAACATGCCTTTCATCCCAGTTCGACTTCCTCGTTGGGCGATGATCTGTGCTCGTAGATCTGTAAAATTGGCGAAGAATCGTTGCTTATCGGGGACGGCAAACGCACTTATTTTTCGCTTGATCCCTTTCCAATGTCTTCCTGCCGCTTTCCGCTTTTCAGCATCCTGTTTTCGTTGAGCCATTTCTGACAGAATATCGCGGGAAAAAGACCGCGACGATATGTAGCCGTCGGCCATTCCTTCTAATACGTCCATCGTTGACAACTCGGGGAAGAGTCGCTGTACCAGCGCCATTGTTGAAAAGTTTGAAGGGGACATGTGAATACTGGGAAACGCCGAGTTATTGCGGAGCGCCGAGTCACTTCGTTGAGTTATCTTCGAGCAATCGTAGCAATGGCGAGGTCCCAACACATCGCAACACTCGCGAGATAAATCGGTGACTGTGTCGGCCAAAATCCCAATTAGGATAAGAATACCATAATTTACTAGAAATATTGGATCTATAACAATAGGTATAATATAGAACACAGCAATAATTTTAACACTTGAATATGAATTAAAGTGTTGTTGGGCCCGGATAACAAAATTTTGTAGGAGATGATTCAAACGGCATTGAAGTCTAAGATTTGGAATATGCATGAGTTGATAAGTTTTCAATATGAAGTCAATCGTCCCCCACAATATGATATAAATTTGAGAGTGGGCATTTAAGTTCTGTGAGAACTCAAGAGGAAAGCAATATCACCGTAAGACTTTGAAAAACAAGTATTAGCTATTTAAGAGTCGAATGTGATTGTTCTTTTGAAATTGTGAGAGCATTGACTACGGAAGCTTTTGGCGATTTAAAAAGACAGATTTTGGCAAAGAATGAATTCGTTGGGCTATTGATTTAAAAATAAAGATCATTATTTTCATCCGAAGATATGACGTCACTGCCCCTCTTCAATACTACCAAATCAATCTTGCTCCTCCTCAATTCTATCTTCTGGGCTTCTTTCAAGAAAGTTCCCATTCTGTGTATCCTCCCTTCTTCCTCTTTCCCCTCGTCTCCTCCTCCTCCTCCTCCTCCTCTTCTTCTTCCTTCAGTTATAGAGATTACCAGCTTGAAAGTTCAATGTGTCCCTTCCTTGCTCTGGGACAACCTTTTCATGTTTCTTCTCGATTTCTCTCTCTTTTCCTTTCTTCCTCCCTGCTCCTCATCCTCCTCTAAGGTTGTCTCCGCTCTCGCTTGGCTCCCATCCTCATCCAGGGTGCCATCTGCAAGGGTCCGAGAAAAGGAGAAGATTTCAATGTCTTCCTACCCAAAGGCACCTCCTCCGATACCAGGCCGTC
>JZLH01S0605220.1:26915-42530 GCA_001188425.1 Eucidaris tribuloides | reverse complement strand
GGAAAATCATTGTGAAGGGTGGGACGGGGGGGTGAGTTGGGCAGGGGGTATGTGAAAGCCGTCATATAGATCTGGAGCGCTAAAGCCTGAAGTGTGTTTAATGGCTAATCCAGATAATTAACTGCCATGAATATCATATTCCCACTTGACCTCCCATAGTGTACAGCCCTATCATATTCAGCTAAGCAGGCATGTACATGTAGCTTCATGCGTTAAAGGTATTGGCTAACATTTACCACAGTTAAAAAAATCTGAGCCGCATGATTCCCTATGCTACCAGTGTCTTTGATGAGGTCTAAAAATGAAGCCCTGAAAAAAATTGTATTTCAAAATGATTATTTAGTGCTTTAAAAAGTGAAAATCATTAGTTGACCAGATTCACTTGCCCATTTCCTCCCATAGACTTACTGTGTGTACACCTACATGTAGGTTAATAAAACTCGCCCCGAGTTTTATTGTTTATTCATGTATAACTTGCCATTGGCAGTGTAACTTTCCAAACTTTTGTATTCTAGGGTGTTTATTTGTCCATTTGAACACTACTATGTAGCTCAGATATCAAAGTTTGACAATTTTTTAAATTGAAGCTCCACAATGTTAGCCTATCACTTTAACCCGTTGGAGACGATTTGATTTCACTAAAACACACATTTTCCATAGACCCCAACACAAGTTAACTCATACTTAGTCTCCAACAGGTTAAGGTTATCTGAATTATACCTCATCAGATTTGATGAGGTATAATTCAGATAACCTTAACACCTTATTAATTCGATTGGCAAAAAGGTATTTAAATAATTCAAATATTCAAATTTTTGTCCCAGGTCTAATTTACAGTATGCAGGATTATACAAGTTGCCATCCTTGATTTTAGTAGATTATTTTCTAACTGAAATACAATTAGTAATTAGTATGTAGATAATAAAGATATAGCACAGTGCTCACACATATAGCATACCCTCTTTTTCAGGATATTATTAACATGTTCGTATTTATGGCATGGTATGGGATACTATGGGTTGAATTACAATTTTATATGGGTCATATAAAACCACTAAACGATGATGTGGTTATCCTCAGCTGTAATCTGTGTATGGGAATTCTGCAAAGTAAGGCACTGCAAGAAGCTCTGAATCATTACACTTGTATGAATTGTCATTTTAACTGTAAATCTTTTCTCATTGCTTACAACTAAGAATAAACTGTAATCCTGATTTTTGTTCTTAAAACAACCTATTCAAATTGAAACCTCAAAGTAGATTCACTTAGGCAAAGATATATAATGCTGCTTATATTTCATTCCAAAAAAAAATAATAATAATTACTTCTAAGCCATCCAGCCAGAATGTGAAATGCTTTTTATAAATACTGTATTTCAAATTCATTTACAAGAGAAATTATCAAAATTTACGCAAAGCACACCAGCTTACTTTCATCTGGGAGTGTGATACAAAATTATGTTTGCATTCAATTTTTGAATTACATGTAATAAGTAATTATTCAATTCTATGTCAACTATCTTTTTATTTTACTCTCTTTAAATTACCTTTCATACTGAATTAATAATTATTTAACTCCATATCAACCATTATTTGACTTATTCAAAAAGGTTTGCACAATGACAAACAACAACAACAAATCAATTTATGTATGGCTTATAAATGCAAATGTAGACCTCATTACTATATATATTTATTCATAGATTTCTTGTGAGAAGAAGCATTCTTAGGCATAAATCCTTTCAGTAGTAATAAAAAAAAATATGTTTCTTGATACTCTGCATAAGCATGCCATGTTCACTCTCAAAGGATTGAAAGCAATTATCCTCCAACTAAATGTTAATGAATGTGTCGATATTGACATTCAAAATCAGGTTTCCCAGCCAACCTTGAAATCAAGGAAAACCTGGAAAATGACTTTCCCTTTTCCAATCAGGGAAAAGTCAGGGAATTCGAGAAAAGTCTCTCAAATCAGGGAATTTTGTTTGTCCAGTGGTCCGATTTTCTCACCTTGTGTCCATGGATGCAAGGAATGAAGTAGGCAAAGCAAGAAATGGTCAAACTAATGATCCTAGAAATTTTAACATTCAGTTCCATCAGGGAAAAATCAGGGAATTTTGTTTCCATGAAATACTGGGGACCCTGTAAAATAGAAACAGATGCATTACATACTCAGAACTAATTTACATGTATGAACTAAGTTCATAAATGTTTTTTTAACAAAAACAAATAGATGTATAAAATGATAAATAGTCATGATTACAATGTTTTTTTTTGGTCTGAAAATAGTCAATTGTTAAGTCATAAATTCATGACCCCATGTTTGATGAGTATGTGATTGATCATAATTTTTCTTTGCCCCAGCAAAGAAATAAGTTAAATAGGGATGAACCCCTCTGTAGGGCTAAATAGCTCAGGTGGTTGTGTATAGCACATGTTTTCCTGAGGTTGCTGGTTCAAAGCCCGCTTCAACCAAATTTTCTGTTTTGTCTTTAGTTTCTAAAAAATTTCTGTAATATTTAAAGCAATTAAGTTTTCTGCATTCTAGCTGCAACCAGGGTGTTGGTTGATCCCTTTAAATATGAACTAGAAACTGACGTCTGATCTACCAGCAAAACTATAATTATCGTACTTACTGTACAGTGTATCTTTGACAGTACTTAGCCATTTTCTACTGCACTGCAGTATAAGTTTATGACACATATTACAGTTTGGTTCAGTACCTCGCTGTAACACATGCCTTCCTTTCCCTCCTTTAGTTAGTGTTTCCCCCTCATGAAAACAAAACTTAACGACCCAAACAATAAATTAAAATGCTCGGACTTTCCCTTGTAAATTCCAATGTATGTAAACCAATCATCACGTGCAGTAAATTCATCTGGCATTATCATGCCAATAATAGCACCACCAGTGTCACTGTTCAAACGGATGTATAATATGCTTCATGTAGCTTGTTCTTGACAAGTCTACAAATGTTTCCTTGTGAAATTTTAGGAAATACTGTATATATGCAATATATTTTGCATATATTTTTGTGATTTTGCTTCAGTGCGGTGAATTTGCAAGTGTTGGGATCCATAATTTTATTGTGTTTCATTCACATTGTCTAGGTTTAGCAGGAAGTGAACAATTTTCAAGGTTGTTTAGATGCGAAATATGTAAAAATAAAACCATAATGAAATATTTAGCACATTAATCCTAATCAGGCTGGGTTATTTTAGGCTGTGCATAAGTTGGAGGCTGGTTGAATTGACGTTAAGACCCAATTTTTCTCTTACCGGTATTTGAAATTACAACAAATCCATTTTCATTGAAGAAATTTACATGTTTTTTTTTTTTTTTTTTTACTTTTTGATTTTCCAAACTGGAAATTTCTTTTCTAAACTTTGCAAATTGTATTATAAACAAACAAATACACCCCCTGTAAAAGAGTTTAAATTTCAGTACTGGCATTACTGGAATCATGCAAAATTCTGTTTCTGTTAGACCCCATGCTGCTTCAACATTGCAGAAAACGTGACTAGATGTAGCTATCACAAAAAAAGGTTGTGATTATTTATCTGTGTGTACATACAAATTATTTCCCTATGAACATGTTGAGCTTGAAAGGGTAGAAAACCTCATCGTTACGCAGTTTCTGTCAAAGCTCATACATTGTGAGTACATTAGTACAAAATTTGGCAAGGATAAAGTTGGTTGGAACTTTACCAACATTTACACAGACTATAGTGTACATGCAAGCTGAAAGGAATTGTCTTGAATTTGTTCCTGAAGGTGGAGAGAAAAGAACATGTTTTACCCTTATTATCAAAGCCAAGCTATAGTTTTGGTAAATGGTAATAAAATGAAATTCTTTGCAATTGTAATTTGTAGATACACCTATATGATCTATCAATGTCTTGAAACTTGCTAGCTCTGAAACTCTCCCATTTTTTGAGAAATTACTCAAAATGTAAAATATCGGGGGAAGGGGCAACATTTGCCATAGGTAATTTACATACTGCTAGATGTTCTCTCATAAATTAAACATCATAATTTGTCACTATAAACAATTTTTAGTAGGTTTGATGTTGTTTTCTGATGTCTGGGATGACAATAGAATACTTTGTGAAAGATTGACCCCAAAACACCCAATTGTTTCATGGACTGAAACTATACTTATGCTTTAAAGAAGGCAACAAATTTGTCGCAGCAATTTCTGATACTGCTTGTCTGCTATGGAGGAAGTATTTCACGTTGAAACTGTAAGTTTGAATGTGAAAGGTGCGAGTCCTATAATACAAACAAGGTCAATTGCCTGCAAAGTCATCCTAATTTCATGACAGTTTTATTGATTGTGATTTACTGGCAATCAGTTCTTCCCTGTAGACATGGAACTTGTCACCAACAAAATTACATTATTAACTCGGTCGCCATGGAAACAAGTGACTAATGTTAGAACAAATGTGTTTGTCTGGTCATGCACCCAGGGATATTATTCACTTTGGGGTCATAAATAACGCTAAAATGTATTATATTGCGGACTGTAAACATAACTGCGCACAGAACTGTGACATCTGAAGATTGCGTTTTGGCAATATGGTGGTCGTCGTGTCGTAAACACGTTTTGCGTTTGCAGGAGGTGGGGTGATACTGAGGGCTTTGAGCG
The DNA here is from genome assembly GCA_001188425.1 of Eucidaris tribuloides. Lineage (NCBI taxonomy): Eukaryota > Metazoa > Echinodermata > Echinoidea > Cidaroida > Cidaridae > Eucidaris > Eucidaris tribuloides. The sequence continues at coordinate 37,883 of JZLH01S0605220.1, read as the reverse complement.
GTTCACGTTTCACTTCTCGGAAAAGTGAGAAGGAAGAGTTCTTGGGGGTGCGGAGATGCCGGCAGTGATTGCGGCCGTTATTTATTGAACGAAGGTGCAAAACTGATGGCAGTTGTCTTTGAGAAGGCTATAAAAAGTATCGTTGATCAACACAGTTTGACATTCCGAGTGTGGGACATGTGCAGTACGAGTACATTTGGTAATGATTTACTTATGAAATGAACAAATTTGACTCTTTAACCTTCGAGAATTGATTTTTTTTTAAGTGTTTCGTGATGGGAGTCAATGAACCTGTTACTAGTGGATGTAATTACAGCTGTGTGTTTTGATATATATAAAGACCAAAGTTTTCTGTGTTGTGGATTTTCCACGGAAATCATGGAATTTGAGGTATAATGCGGAAAACAGCATTTTGAGCAAAAATGAAAAAAAAATTATACCTAAAAATTCCCCCAAAGTAAAATTATTCAATATTATTTTAGATATATCCATAAATGACTAACCTGCCACAAAAACTAGCCAATTTCGGGTTATCCTTCCTCCAACAATCCTTAAAATTCTTTTAAGTGAAAAAGAATTGTTTTCCCTGAAAGTTAGTGCCACTTAATTTGTGTTAAAATAATATTATTTTAGCCAAATTCTCTGAATGCTTCTTGTTCAAATATTTTGATACAGTCTATGTACATGTACTATATCTATAACATTGTACCATCATCTGCTTGCAAACATCTGGTAGAAATGACCACGTTTCTGCAGAAAAATGACATAAAACAGTAATCTGAAAACTAAAAAAAGTCAAGACGGTTTTGGATACTGATGGTCAGTAAGCGGCCAGTTTACCATTTGAAAGTAAGACTGACATGAGAAAACAATACCTCAGCTAGTTGCCTAGTTCATTGTCAATGGCTTGTAAACATGATTTTGTAGTTCAAGCTTGACAGTAGACCCTCTTCCTAAGGAAATACCTCCTTCCTGTGGGCTTTCTTGTCGACAAATGTAAATTGTACATGTATGAAACCAAGGAATTTGTTGATAAATTGCAGTGTTGTAGTCAAGACCAGGCCATCCGAGACCAAGACCAAGACCAGACACCCCGAGACCAAGATCAAGACCAAGAAAATAGCTCCGAGACCAAGACCAGCAGTCCGAGACCGAGACCAGCACTTTCCGAGACCAAGACCTAGACCAAGACCAGCGTTTCAAATGGCACTAATTTGTGCATGTTTTGAGGATAACGTTACTTGTTATTCAGCATTAACTGCCTACTGGTTACACATTGCAATTAGTCTGTAATAGGATTTTGAAAGATTTAATAAAATCAACAGTTCCACATTGTGGGACTAGTGGACTAATTCTCAATTTTATGAAAATACTATCATTTATTCTGTTCAGTTTTTTCCCATGCCAATAGCTCTTTCATTGTTTTGAAGTCAGAAAGCCACAATGCCATACTAAATCTGAAAAATGACATGATAAACGCCAAATTTGTGTGATGGCACAAAATTTAACGTAACTAACCGTAACTTAAACTAACAACGTTTTTGATGTTGTAGTTAAATGAACAGATTTTATCACTATTATATACAAAATGACTTACCAAGATGTCATAATTGCATGAATACCCACAGTTTGTTCAGTTCTAAACAGGTAGAAACTTGACACAAAGACTTGTCATTTTTTCCATGTCTTATCTAACGTAACTAACCAATTAAAGTTGTTGTTATTACCCACTGAAAACATGTCTCATGATTTTGCTGATTTGTGAAGTAGTGCAGATCTAGAAATTGACAGTTTTACCAAAACAGAAAAAATTATATCAAAAGCATTCAATGTGAAGCCAACTTTGAGTAAAGTTTCATAAAGTGGTTTACTAACTTAATACGAATTCCATATAATTCCTGTTAATCAAAATATTTGAACAAGAGCATTCAGAGATTGGCTCAAATAAAATATTTCAACACAAATTAAGTGGCACTAACTTTCAGGAATAACAATTCCTTTTCATTAAAGGAATTTTAAGACTGTTGAGAAGTATAACCCGAAAAAATTGCTTAGTTTTCCTGCAGGTGAGTCATTTATGACTATATCTAAAATAATATTGAATCAATTTTACTGTTGAGGATTTTAGGTATTATATTTTTTCAATCTTGCCTCAAATGACTGTATTTCCCATATTAACTCAAATTCTCATGTTTCCGTGGAAAATTCCACAACACATGATAAACTTTGGTCGTTTATATATATCAAAAAACCACACAGCTGTAATTACTCCACTAGTAACAGGTTCATGACTCCATCACGAAACACTTATAAAAAAAAAGCAATTCTCGAAGGTTATAAAAGTCAAATTTGTTATTTCATAAGTATCTTACCAAATGACTCTACTGCCACATTCCCACACTCGGATGTCAACTGTGTTGATCACCGATACTTTTTATAGCGCTCTGCAAGCACACTGCCATCAGTTGCACTCTCGTTCAATAAATAACGGCCGGCAATCACTGCCGGCATCTCCGCAACCCCAAGCAACTCTTCCTTTCACTTTTCCGACGAAGTGAACACTGTGAACGCAAAGCCCTCATATCACCCCACCTCCTGCAAACGCCAAAACGTGTACGACACGACGACCACACTATTGCCAAACGCAATCTCAGATGTCACATTCTGGCGCAGTTATGTTTACAGGTCCGCCCATATAATACATTGAGCTTATTTAATGACCCACAAACTGAATAATATCCCTGGGCATGTACCAGACAAACACATTGTTCTATAATTAGTCACTTGTTTCCATTGGCGACCGAGTTAATAATGTAATTTTTTGGTGACAAGTCCATGTCTACAGGAAGAACTGATGCCAGTAAATCACAATCAACTAAAACTGTCATGAAATTAGGATGACTTTGCATCAAATTTGACCTTGTTGTATTATAGGACTCGCCGCACCTTTCACATTCAAACTCACAGTATTCTAACGTAAAATTACTTTCCTCCATGCACAAGCCAGTTATCAGAAATTTGCTAGGACAAACTTGCTTGCCTTCTTAAAGCATAAAAAAGAACTATAGTGTTCAGTCATTCAACAATTGGTGATTTCGGCGTCAATCTTTCACAAAGTATTCATTTGTCATCCCAGACATCAGAAAACAACATCAACCTACTAAAATTGTATATAGTGACAAATTATGTTTTTGTTTAATTTATGAAAACATCTAGCAGTATGGAATTAACTATCAAATGTTGCCCCTCCCCCCGATATTTTACATTTGACTAATTCTCAAAAAATGAGAGTTCAGAGCCTAGCAGTTTCAAGACATTGATAGATCATATAGTGTATCTACAAATTACAATGCACAAGAATTTATTTTATACCATTACCCAAAACTATAGCCTTGCTTGGATAATAAGGGTAAACATGTTCTTCTTCTCCACTTCAGGAACAAATTCAAATCAATTCCTTTCAAGCTTGCATGTACTACTATAGTCTGTGTAAATGTTGGTAAATTTCAACCAGACTTACTTTGCCAAATTTTGCTACTAAGTACTCACAATGTTATTTTAGCTTTTTTTGACAGAAACTGCGTAACGATGAGGTTTCTACCCTTTCAACTCAATTATATTTAAATAATTTGTATGTTCATACAGATATATCACACCTTTTTTGTGATAGCTACATCTAGTCTATTCGTTTCTCTTTGACAGCCGCAGCATGGTTCTTAATCAAAACAGAATTTGCATATCCAGTAATGCAGCTATCTTAATATTTAAACTCTTTTACAGGTTATTTTCTTTTTTTATTAATACAATTTTGCAGAAGTTAAAAGAAATGCCAGTTTGAAATCAAAATATTATATATATATATATATAATATATAATATATATATAATATATATATACATTGTAAATTTCTTCAATGAAAAATGATTGTAATTCATAATACTTTAAGAAAATGGGTTTATATCAATTTTCACCATCTTCCAATTTATCAGAGCTCTAAAAATTTATACTCAGCTTCTGATATATTATTATTTTGCTAAATTATTCATTTTATTGTTTATTATCTTATTTTATTTCTTCATCTTTAAATCATACCTTGATAAATTGTTTTTGCTTACTTTGCTTTCTAATACTTCTTAGACAATTTGTTAATTTAAAACTACAATTAAAATTATGATCCCAACATTGCAAATTCACCGCACTGAATTTCAATTATTATTCACTAAAATATTTATAGCAAAATTTATATTGTTCATATATACTATTATCTTATTAGTTATTTCTACAATTGAAAACAGTTTTTATACTTTCTAGTAACATAGCTACATTGAAGCTATTATTTATTTACATCCTTTGATATTCAGTGACACTGGGTCGGGCTATATTAGCATGGATAATCCAGCATGGAATTACTGATCGTGATGATTCCTAATACTATTGCGAATTAATTATATCTTATCATTTTAAATTATATTGGGTCTTAAGTTGGTTTCATGAGGGGAAACACTAACTAAAGATGAAGGAAGCATTTTTTTATTTTTTTTTTCTATATTTCCTTTGAGTACTGCAACCAAACGTTGTAATATGCTTCATAAACTTATATCCTGCAGTGCTATAGATTATATATTCGAAGTACTGCTCAAAGATACATATCTATATTATTATTCTTGATATGATAGTTTTGCTTTTATATCTATATCTCATTTCTAGTTCATATTAAAGCCATCAACCAACACCTTGGTTGCAGCCTAGATGCAGAAAACTTAATTGCTTAAGATATTTACAGAAATTTTTTATAAACTAAAGTACATAAACAGAATTTTGGGTTGAACGGGCTTTGAATCAGCAACTTGTCAGGAAAACCTGTTCTATACACAACTCACCTGATATTTTCTCTCTACAGAGGGGTTATCCCTAATTAAACTTAATTTCTTTGCTGAGGGCAAAGTAGAAATTTATTATCAATCACATACTCATCAAACATCTATATATTATATTTATATCTATATTATCTATTCTTATATCTATATATATATATATTATTACTATTCTAATCATGGACTATTTATCATTTTATACCATCTTATTGTTTTTAAAAAAATCTAACGTAGTTCAATACATGAATTAGTTCGGAGTATGTTAATGTATTCTTATTTATTGTCCCCATTATTATCATGAGGAACACAAATTCCCTGATTTTTTCCCTGATGGAAACTGCAATGTAAATTTCCTAGGGATCATTAAGTTTCGACATTTCTTGCTTCCTACTTTCATTCTCTTATCTCTATATATCTATATTTATATAAACGGACCACTGGTATCTATTATATATATTATTATTCCTGATTTGAGAACTTTCCGAATTCCTGACTTTTCCCTGATTGGAAACAGGTAAAGTCATTTCATTCTCTTCTATATGGTTGGCGGGAAACCTTATTATATTATATATCACAATTCATTAACATTTAGTTTGAGATATTCTTCAATCCTTTGATAGTGAACACTGCATGGCTTATGTCATTAGTATCAAGAAACTATTTTTTTTTATTATTTTATTCTATTTTATTTAGATTGATGCCTAAGAATGCTTGCTTCACAACTAGATTGCTATGAAAATATATATTAGTTAATGGGGTCTACATTGATTATAAAGCCAACATAAATATTGTTGGGTTTGCTATTGTGCAACCTTTTCTTTTTATATTAACATAATATATATTATTGGCAGTTAAAATAATTATTAATTCAGTATGAAAGGTAATTAAGAGAGTAAATTTAATAAAGATAGTTTGACATACTGAATTTTGAATTAATTTACTTAGTTAATGTTAATTTCCAAATAGTTGATGCCAAACATAGATTTGTATTACTATTCCCAGATAAGTAAGTGTGTCTTTGCGTAAATATATTAATTTCTCTGTAATGAATTTGAAATACAGTATTTATAAAAAAGCTTTCCAATATTCTGTCTGGATGGTCAGAATAATTATTTTATTTTTTTTGGAAGTGAATATATTCTCACAATCTTTGCCCCACCCTCATATATATTTATCTTGAGTCTATTTAATATTATATAAAACAAAAATCAGGATTACTTCTTAGTTGCTAAGCAATGAGAAAAGATTTACGTTACAAATGCACAATCTCATCTCAAGCTGTAATGATCATTTCTTTTGCAGTGCCTTACTTTCAGATAGTCCATACACAGATTACAGCTGAGATAATCCACATTTCATCGTTTAGTGGTTATATGACCCATACTAATAATTATATTATATTATATATCTATTCTCCATGAATAAATTTACGTAATAATATCTGAAAAAGAGGATGCTATATGTGCACTGTGCTATATCTTATTATCTACATACTAATACTAATGTATTTCAGTTAGAAAAATAATCTACTAAAATTCAAGGATGCAACTGTATAATCCTGCATACTGTAAATTTAGACTGGGACAAAAATTTGAAATTTGATATTATTTACAATACTTTTTTGCAATCGAACTAATAAGTGTTCAAGAGTATCCTGAATTGATACCTCACATCAATCTGATGAGTAAATTCAGATAACCTAAAACTGTTTGAGACTAAGTAATGAGTTAACTTGTGTTGGTCTATAGAAAAATGGTTTTTTAGTGAAATCTAAATCGTCTCCAACGTTTGAAACTGATAGGCTAACTTATTGTGAGCTTCAATTTAAAAAAGTCAAACTTTGATTCTGGAGTACATAGGAGTGTTCAAATGACAAATAACACACTCAGAACTACAAAATTTGGAAAGTCACATGCCAATGGCAATCTATACATGAGATAAACAATTAAACTCGCCCGATTTTATTAACCTACATGTAGGTGTACACACAGTAAGTCTATGGAGTAATGGCAACGTGAATCGGTCAACTTATGATTTCACTTTTTAAAGCACTAAATAATCATTTGAAATACAATTTTTCAGGGTTTCATTTTTAGACCTCATCAAACACCACTGGCTAGCATAGGAATCATGCGGCTCAATTTATTAACTGCGCCTAACATGTTAGCCAATACCTTTAACACCTTATTAACCCTTGGATGCTATAACTGTAAAATATAGCATCAAGAATCTCAGGGGTCTCCCCCCCCCCCCGGCGAGTTTTCATTAATTAATATAAAAAAATAAAGACATTCAGTCTGTTATTGGTGATATTGACCTATGGGTTAATATACCTGTTCAAATAAAAGACCTAGACAGTTTCGACTCGGACCAGTCGGATGGGTATGCCTCGCAGTCCGCCAGTCCCATCAACGAGTAATTGAAAGCTTCAATTACTCATGGTAGCAAGACCAATTAGATGAATAAGATAAGTCCATGCTGGACCTTACCATCAGTTCACAGTAAATCCAATTCAAAGCAGTTCATTAAGATAATCGTGACAAGTCTGCTCAATTCGGACAGGAGCGCCTTGTGACCTTTGACTTGACTTTCATACTCAAAATCAATCAGTAAATTGGTGCTTATACAAGATACTTCTCCCAGGTACATCAAAATCGGAAAATCATACTCAGTTACTCACAGTCACTGAGCCCAATCTAGACAATTTAAGGCCCGGTGACCTTTGACCTTTGAGCTCAAAATCTAATCGTTTATTGGCGCCTCATAATAATACTTCACCCAGAATAACATAAAAATCTGACAGCCGTTTTCTCAAAGTCTTTATTTTTCCTCCAAATGGGGGGTTTTAAAAAAAAACGGAAAAGGGGGGGGGGCCCCAAAAAAAAATTTTTTCAGAAACAATTAATTTTTAGGGGGGGCCCCTCTGTAACCTTTGACCTTGCAGCTCCAAAATCTAATCAGTTAATGTGTCTCCTTATTAATAAATACTTCATCTCCATAGTTTTATCACAATCCGCACCATACCGCTCTCCAAGTTATCCCGTTTAACGAGCCCAAATCGACATATTTAAGGCCCGGTGACCTTTGACCTTTACTTCAGCCCAAAATCTAAGTCATTCATTTGTGCCTCATTATAATACCTTCAACCAGTACATACAATCCGACCAGCCGCCTCTCAGTTACTGGTAACGAGCCTCAAATCAGAACAGTATTTAGCCGCGTGACTCTGACCTTGACCTTTAGCCCAAAATCTAATCAGTTCATTGTTAGTCATGTACATACTTGCGTACTATTACTCAAAAATCCGATGCGGGCTTCTCGAGTGTATCGCACGAACGAGCCCAAATCAGACATATTTAAGCCGTGACCTTTGACCTTTGACTTTCAGCCCAAAACTCTAAATCACCTTCATTGGTGCCTCATAATACATCTTCACCCAAGTTACATTCAGCATACCGACAAGCCACCTCTCAAGTTATCGCTTAACGAGCCAAATCAGACATATTTACAGGCCAGTGACTTTGACCTTGTAGCTCCAACAATCTAATTCAGTTCATTGGTGGCTCATGAGTACATACTTGGTCCTTAGTTTACCCTCAAAATCGATTGGGGTTCTCAAGTTATCGTAACTACGAGCCCAAATCAGAACAATATTTAAGCGCGTGACCTTTACCTTACCCTTTCACCCCATAAATCTAACGAGTTCATTTGGCTGTCCTTCATATATACATACTTCACCTAAATTATCATGACAATGCCTCGACCAGCCCTGTTCAAGTTATCGCGTAACACCAAATCAGAATATTTAAGGCCGTACCTTTACTTGCCTTTCAGCCCTCCAAACAATATCTAATCATTATTGGTGGTCCATATGTCATACTGCGTCCTAGTCTACATCAAAAATTCGATCCGGCCACTTCTCAAGTTATCGGTGTACGAGATCCGTAACGGACGGACGGCCACGGACGACAACTCGAAAATCATGATGCCTCCGCAACTCGTGCGGAGCATAAAATCACAAAAATTAAGGAGAAATTTATAGAGAAACAAAAAATATGACGATATACATATCTACGAAAGCTTATACCACACAATAAGCCCTTGAATGTCATTTAAGTAATATAACCCTCCTCGCAAAGCGAAATTAAGCTGAAAACATCACCCTACCTGGGGCCTAATTTGTTCATCTTTGCTGTCTGAAAACGCTTGAGCTGTGACGTCACATAAGGGTTCGATCGATTGCGGGCAACTTCGGAGATGCTAGCTTTAACGTACAATCTTAGCTGAAAAGCACAACCCTGAATAATTCTGCTGTTATTTCCTTATGAAAACTGTAAAGGTAGCCGCATTATACAACATCGATGGCAATTATGTCTCTACATTATTCCAACGAAATATCTACTACGTACTGTTGAGGAAAGCGTGAAAAAGAACGAGCGAAAAGACCGTCAACCGGCACAGGTGTGATGGCTGTGTTTATGCCGCGAATTTTTGGTAGGTCAGTGTTTGAGTCTCCAGCGATTTGCACCTTATTAGCGACGCTTTACTCTTCCACATGGTGAGAAGCAGTTAGACTGATTAAATCATTTATGAATTAACATATTAACATCAAAGATAGAACCATAATAGTCTTACGTACGTAATTCATTTAGCTGGAGAAAGTCGAGGCGATTCTGCGGGGGCGTTGCATTCACGCATTCTACTCTATCTATCGCGTCAATGCAAGCTGTGCTTGACAGGCCAGCCACGCTCCTGGGCTGCAGCATGAGCCTCGCCGCCAGGGCTGACCGCATGCCGCCGGATGACGCGGCCTGGTATCAGATCGCTATGCTTGGTGCTTACATCACCTGCGCCGCTGACAAAGTTTTGAAATCGTGGACCTTATAGAGTTCAACAAAGCCAAAAACCAAGTTTAGTTAGTCTGTTTCTGGAACATGAGTTGAGATCACCTAAGGGGCTAGATGGAGGCATCCCAAACAAAATGCGACTACAAAATCATCGGGAAACCGATGCATGTCATCATTTCGGTACCAATGTTCAAGACGCCAGCAATTCTGCTCTATCAGGGGCATGTGCATCGTGCTTCTCATCGCCGTCCCGAGCGTCGGCGATACCCTCGCTATTTTCCGGTTGTCTTTCTTCCCCTTATCGCCCACCCAATTCCATTAAAATCGCATTTAGTTTCTTCACTCCACTCTTTTTCAGCACTCGGATCAGCTCATGCCCACAGACTTCAAACTCCATAAAATGCTATTTAATTCTCGCCCATTATTTGATATTTTTGCCCGTATTCTACGTAACCCGGTACCGACATCGCTGTTTACAAAATTCAACCGATTCGCGTTTCTGCTGAACTAACTTCCATTGAATAACACACACCGTACATGCATCGCAATAATACGAAACCAAAATAAAACGAAGCAAAAACGCAGAGAATACAGTATTCTGTTATAATTGAGTGAAATGAAGAAAAAACTTTAGACTGTGTTATGTCAGAGGAGAGTATTTACCTCGGAACTGACTCTACAGAAATAAGTTACTTTTTCTTCAAACACGAACTTCTATTAGTTCAGTTGTTTCTCCAGCTGTACAGCCTCTCGCCCCACACACCAGCAAGTTAACACTATTTTTTTTTTAGAGATTGCTTCTATTTGTGCAACAATGACATAAATATATGATTAAGGATATGTTGCTCTAGCAGCTTGAGGGCGACAAAATAATTATTCAGATATAGACATTCAAGCAATAATTAATCCGTTTTGAGAGTATGGAGCTGACAACACACCTCTATGGATCATTGTGTGTTAATCGCAGTCCGTCGCTGAGCTGCGTGCGAATACCCGGGGTGACGTCCACAAAAAGGCCCCTTTTTGCGACGTTTCGGAGTTGGAAGATGAGGGTCATTCTATCGCAAGTTTTTTCATCAAAACCCGAAGTAACACACTTTCATGCATGCTTAACCTTTCATGAAATGCTTAAATAACTCATTATACACTTATAAAATGAACTAAAATTTATTGATTTATTCCTATGATATCAACCTTTAAATTATGCGCCTTTAAAGTGAATGACACTAGGTTTATCCTTACTACAT
>JZLH01S0605220.1:3510-25332 GCA_001188425.1 Eucidaris tribuloides | reverse complement strand
TGATAAATTGTATTCTTGTTTAAAGCCCAAGAATAGTTTTGGTCGATCAGACAACTTTTTTGTAAGTTTTTAACAAAGTAATCTATTGTCACCCCAGATATCAGAAAACAATATCAGACCTACTGAAAATTGATAATAGTGACATTTTGATTTTAGGAGAGCATGTAGCGGTATGTACATTACCCATGGGAAATCTAAAAATAATTGTAAAGGACTTCATTTTATTACTATTTACCAAAACTATACTTGGGCTTTAACCCCTTGGGCACACTGCTGTACAGTATATGTCAGCATTGTTCAATAAGACAGACATGACTTTGCTCTTGGTTGAGCATGAAGGAAATAATCATAAACTTGTAGATTTAAGATTTTCTTCAAAAAATTTTCACATCATATTTTTTTTTCAGTTATTCTGGTAAAAAAAAATTGTTATTTTATGGGACAGAGGCTTTATAGGCAAAATATCGGTAGAGTTTATCGTAAGTTTGAATAGTTTATCATCCTCCTGGCTTATGTGGAAGCCTGTCGTCTCTGAGTGATGTACTGTGACTTTAAAAGGGCTCAAAATTGCTTGTAATGTAAATTCAACTTTTATCTCCCACAAAATATGAAAGAAATTGAAAGTGCTTTACAATTTCAGTGAAAATCTTGATTGTTCACATCTCTTAACATCATTTCCCACAAAACAAATGTAAACATTCTTGTAATATAACTCACAATTTATTTCACATTAACCTTCAACCCTCACAAAATATGAAAGCAAATGAAGCTCTTTTTCATTGAAATAAAATGATTTTCACAAAAATCTAGATTGTTTATATCTCTGACATCGACTTCCACAAAATAAATGTGAAAATTCTTACAATTTAGCCATGGAATGTGGTGAAGACAGTGCTGGTACAAAATAACCTTCTTCAGCGAGGTCAGTACTGCAATACAATGACAAAGGAAGTAACTCTGACTTTCTTTATATCAAACTTTTTATGTACAGTGAGGAGATAATTATATATACTCTTACATTGGTGAAGGAAATAAGGCTGAATGTGTGCTGTTGATAATATTCATGTAAAGGAATTGAGATTGTTTGTAATAGAGACTGAAATGGGAATCTTTTTTTTACATTTACTCCAAAAAAATAGTCTTTTAGAGTTGTTTCCTTTTGTCGGGTAAGTGTTGCAGTTCATAAAACCAACCAGGATACTGGTTTACCCACATCACAATCTCAAGATCACAAATGTTTCAATTAAGTAAAACAAAAACAGAAAAGGTCAAAGGTTCCATTTAAGGTTAAGTAGATATTTATTGATTTGCTATTGTTTGGTTGTGTTGCCCTTTACATTGCCTGTAATATATAATGTGTAGTATAACATCATTCAAACATATCAGTGTTGTCTTGGCCACACATAACTTAACACACCATGACAATTTTATTTTCAAGACCAGTTTTGCCTAAACCTGTATAGTCTCCTGTATAGTCTCCTAAAAATTATTTAAATTACTTGTTGATGTGCTCTGTCATTTTTGCCAATAAATAATGTCTGTAGTTGAATTCTATGTTACCTCTCTCAATCCTGTAGGCACAAATCTGTATTGTATTTTACATTTGGTTTGTGTGTGCTCTGTACTAAAAGGATTAACCTAGAGCTTTTTACATAGGTTTTACATTGCACAAGTATAATTGCTTATGTTGGATTCAGTTCTTTAACCTGGTCTGTACAACCCATACAAATTATGTTGTACTGACAACATATGAGCTCATTTGTACTCATGAATACTATACTCTCATTGTAATTTCTTCTGTTAACATGCTGCCAATCTAATGCAGTCATTTGGCCAAAAAATAAAGCTTCTAACGGAATCAATACTATATTTCCTTTGGCAGTAGCCCTCTCTTTCATTTACAAAATAATATCGTGTACTCATTTCAGTGTACAGTGATTATAAATTCTAATTTCCATTTTTTCTTTAGATTGAGTATCAGACTTAAGACCTCAAATTTTATGTCGTATTGAAATATTACAGTTAAAAACATTGATCTTCCTTTTTTTACTTTGACTGCAGACCACTACCCATGTTACCGTCGGAATTATCCCCAGGTGCTGCGGGCAGTCTACAGCCCCTCCCAGGACCAAGCCGACCCTTACTGTCAGTATACCATCACATCAAGGTAAGCCTCCTTCCCCCTCCCCCTCCCCCTCCCTTCCCCCTCCCCCTTCCCCTCCCCCTTCCTCTTCCCCCTCCCCCTCCCCCTCCCCCTTCCTCCTCCCCCTCCCCCCAAAAGTATATACAAATTACAAAACAAGTAATAATGAAATGAATACAGTTTGTTCAAAGTCACTCCATTTTAAATGCCATCATTGGCATACCCAGGAGTTTTTTTTTAAGGAGGGGAGGTGGGGGAGGTAGGTATGGTGCAAATCCATGCGACAAACAAAACAAAATCAAAAACATGACAACCATGAATTTGATGCGACAACCATGGAGCAAGTCGATGGTCCATCAAGTTTGCAGACACACTGTTCTCATTATCATTAAGGGGTGTTTTCCAGAAAAAAAGGGGTGTTTGAATATCCCAATCACACCCCCAACCCCCCCCCCCACCCCCATACGTCTATAAATGCCACAAAATGTCACAGGAGTAGCACGGAAGGGAATTGTTATTCCTGTAAAAAGGACTTTGATCAATGATAATTCACCAGTCTAGATATGTAAATAGACACAAATTTATGATGACTTCCTGGTTTGTTGTACACTATTGACACAGTGATTCAGTGAACATATGAATGACTGGCTATGGAGTATAACAATTAATTCACATGACTAACGTTCCTCTTCGTTCCCCCTGTAAGGTACTGGAATAAAATATTATTGTTGTATGCACATGTGAAATTTCATTGTGTATTGCACTGAATATGCTGTATTTTTATATGTGTGATGAGTACAATTGCATTTGTATGGATGTTGTGATCTCTTGGGAAAGAGATGCGTACATGCTTGAATGCATCTTTTCAAATTGTGGGGGTGTGGCAAGAATTAACTTATATGAGAGAAGTTAGTCATCAGAGTTCCTCTTGTATTGATAAAAGAAAAGTAAAAGAATCTCTGATACTTTTATCTAGTGATATGTGCCATCCATATTTGTACAAAAAGAGAGATATGCAGAGTGTAATATTAAATCATTCAGTTGGAGCAACTGGAGATTTATTTGGGGAAGGTGTATGAGAATGAGTATGAAACACTGATACATTTTTTCATGCAAGCAATGACAAGCTCCAAACAATAATCACCAACAAATTCAAAAAGCCTTATCCTAGTAGAATACATCTTTCTGCAAATATCAGGAGTTTCAAACCTATCACATGGTTTTCTTTTTGTGGTGGAGTCAAATCATGAAAACAGGTAGTACGCTGTTTTATGATTTTTTTTTTTTTGTGTGGCCTTTTTGTCCTTGAGAGTTTTTTTGCTCATTTGTTTGTTTGTTTATTTATTCGTTTTAGAGGGGTTTTTGTTTGTTCTGTAGATCACGTCTGATATAGATAATGGTACACAACTATTCATAAAGCGACTCATCATACGGACTAAAAATAAACACTCGAGTTGTGTTGGACCTCTGGCTGGCTAGGAGGCCCATAGTTATTCAAACTATGGATATCACGTACAAGGTTATTCCAAAGGGAGCAGGTACCCAGCATTATTGGTTCGTGAATCGTACCTGTTGTAATCAGTCAACCTGAGCAGCTGTTTTAAGGGAAAAGAATGGGGATAATGAGATGAATAAAGAAAAAAAATAGTAATAATAAATAAATGAAAGAATATGGGACAGCTGATGAAATGTACATGTATGTTATTTAACAACAGTACTGTGATAATTTAGACTACTGTGGTCCATATTCACATTTTTGTTTCTAATTCAGAGGTTTTCAGTATAGAAGGCAGTTTGTTTAAAAATAATTTTTGTCACTTATGAATTTTAGAGTTTCAAATTCCTGTTTAAAATATATGCTCAGGAGAATGTAACCAACCCTTCACGCAATATACAGTATTCTATTTTATTTCTTTATCTGATCAGAAGTAGCATTGACTACTGCATCAGTTTGACACAACAAGCTCTCCAAAATGTTAGACACCAGGTTCAAACATGGTGTCTGCGTTAAATCTCTTTTATGAATTTTGGACCTTTTAGTCCACCCCACCCTGCTGTGTAGCCTAGGGGTGGGGCACAGGCTTACGGGGTGCAGAGATCAGGAAAACATTAAATTTGGGGTGTATTATAGTACGTGTAATTTATAAGGATGCAATATATTTTCATAGTAATAATGTCATAAGCACCAGACCAAGTGTTTCTGAGATATTGCAAGAAATGTGATAGTAATGAAAAATAGTATTTTGTTTTCTTACATGCATACCACAAGAGTTACTTGTAGTTGTACCTAAAAATGGTTTAAGATGGTATTTGAACTGAATGGTGCGTGGTAAGTTTCTAAGCCATGAAGGGATTTTATTCAAGACTTTGCAAATGCTCTATCATCATAAGATTTTTGTTTTGACACAAGGATAAGGTTGAGATCCCCCTTTTTTTTGGTGAACATACTATAGCCCACGCACTGGTCTGTACTTGATGAAAGAGTTCATACAGATTATTGGTGCCATACCAGAGGGCATTCATACCTCTTTCTGCCGGAATTCCAATAGAACCAATAGAACTAATAAATTCTCAATTTAATTTTAAATAGTATTCTGATCAATAAATATCTGTCCATTAAAGATTTTTTACTTCACCAGATAATGGGGGGGGGGGGAGTCCATATAGGCTGAGGGTCTGATAGACAGAGGATTTGTATGGTACTACTAATACATGGTGTATCTGGTAGACAAATATCACAGATCTGGGCTTGATAGCAGATAACACAAGTAGTGGTTTAGTTAAGTGAACCTTGTTCTCCCTTTCTCCCTTCATTTTGTGCTGTGCTGTTAAAGCAAAGCGCCCCTTCATAATAGGTCTAGGATTATTTGCACAGTTACCGATGCTTTATTAAATTGCTTTTAATTAAAAGCAGCCAATATTTCTGGTGACATGCAAACTGACTGCTTGTTATGCTTTGTAAAAGGAAAAGGAATATGCGTAGGAAAGTGTTTACGCAATGACAGATTTGAGCTTGTTGCTTGGACGAAACGCTGTGACTGCTTAGAAATCAACTATCCATAATCTTGCAAAGTTCGCTCTGAAAAGAAACCTGTTCATGTGCCTCTGAAGTCACCGTCACATGCGGAGGTGGGGAGGGGGTATGGAGAACACCAGACAACGCTGCGATAGGGACCCCACCTTATTGTATTGTACACAACCTGTCATTGACCCCCAATTATGATTATAATTCTCATAAATGCCATTGGAGGATAAGTCACTAAACATATGATTATCAATGAGGGTGACTCAGTCGTGAGGTCTCTGGAGCGCTCATGGAGTTCCCCATTCCGAGGGCCAGCCATGGCCAAACTTGCACTGTAACCGACTAGTCAACACCTGCCGGGACTGAAAAACAGACAAGGACGAAGGACGATAGTTTCATGATGAACGGATTAAGCTGAGGTGCCCCTACCCTCAGTCTGATCTTGCATTGCATTTAGTTTTATTGACCTCATACTAAATTTAGCCAAGTAAACTTGTTGATTTCCCCCAAACCTTGATGATGCTGTTGTTTTTCAAAGTATACAAGTTTATACTAAGTTCACAACTTCATGCATGGGCATGGTACTGTGTTATAGCTGGCTATGTGCTATTTAGGAACCAATCGTGTCTCTTGTGGAAGTGTGAGTTAAGTCAAGTAAAATCAATTTCACATGATTTTAATTTTGTAGATGATCATAACCAGCAAAATGAAATGGAAATAGAATGAACTTTCACAGTTTATATACCCCCACATTATACCTTGAGATCAAATATATGAAAGAATAGTAGATATTTACATTTTGCATGGCTGAGTCATGCATCAACTTTTTTACTCTCAGCCCCATAGTTCTTCCATTAAATTTGTCATAAACAATATGTGTAATTTAATCATCATGCAAATTTTATGCCATCTGAAATGTACCAAAACTTTCCACTCTTTAAAAACTTCATCATTTACAGTAGGCATAGTGGATGTGTGTGTTTTGTTTTTGTTTTTTGATGTTGGTATTTTGAAGAGCTGAGTTCCATAGGGAGCTAAGGAGAAAATGCATTTTTCCCCTTTAAAGAAAAAAAAGTGATATTTGCTCGTGCAATTGAGCTCAAAACTTTTGCTGGCCAGTGTGCGCATGTTAATAACTAAATTTTTATAGAAAATGAATTTAGTATTTTTTTTTTCATTGCTACATAGAATACACTGATTAGCAGCAAAGGCTGAAAGCATCAGTTTACAATATAATAAAAATGTATTTCATGTTAGCAAGCTTACTCATGTAAGAACAACAACAAAAATCAATTTTACATGCAGTACATGGGACATAACACACACACACAAATAAAAGTACAAAAATACACATCAATACATATTAGTAACTTATAAATAAACAGAAACAAACCAGGTCAAAATAAAGTGAAAATGAATTCACTGAAGTATACGTTTGGTAATATTTGACCCCCCAAAAACTAAGCTCTCCGTATAAATAATGCTTGTTCTTATCACTTTTAATTCCATCTATTTACAGTTACCAACGGTGCCTCACGAAGTCCGCAGACGCCTGAGACATCAACTGGAGGTCAGTCATCGAGTCGTGACCCCTCCCCACCAGCAACACCGCCCCCTATGGTTCCACCCCGCCGCCACCACGATCTCATCAGGACGCGGTCGCTCAGTAATGACTCGGAGCCGTGCATACTACCTGTGTCACCTGCACAGAGGATAGGTGAGGTCAAAGGTTAAGTGTTTATGCTTATGAAATGAAAACAATATATTTTTCTGGGGGGTGAAGTTCATGTTTAGATCCATCATGAAACCAGAAATTTTATGCATTTAGTTTTGTATTAAATTCCAGAATATTTCCAAATTGATTACAGAAAAAACATTCCATTGCTTAAAATCTGCAGAATATCAAATCTTCCTTCTCTCTCAGAGCAGTTAAGTCCTTCTAATTCTGCAGGAGTTTCCTTGAAAATATACTAATCTTTCCAACATCATGACAAAAGTAGAACAACACCCCAAAGTGATAGACTTTTGCCTTTATTTCTCGGCACCGTTTCATGAAAGTTGTCAGACTCATGACAAGTGCAGTAAAATCCTTGATTTTGATTGGCTGAGAAGCACTGCAAACTGGCTGTTACTATGGTAACAACTTTCATGGAATGGGCCCCTGAATGTCATGTCTCCTGAATTGCTGTTTGGAATCTTGATTGGAATGTGAATATTGAAAGTTCTGAGGCACAGTTTTGTACAGTTTAGTTTATGCTGTGAAATATGGTGTGTTTTTTTAGATAAATGATGTTTTTTTTCACCTTCAAATTTATCCATATCTCAACAGAAATGCCCCCACCCCAAAGCAGCGTTGAGACGAACCCCGACGAACATCCACTGTCCCTTTACCCATGGTTCCACGGAACGCTGTCCAGGATAGATGCTGCCCAGCTCGTGCTGCAAGGGGGCGCCCTAAGACACGGGATGTTCCTCGTCAGGCAGAGCGAGACCCGACGGGGCGAGTGTGTCCTCACCTTCAACTTCCACGCCAGACCAAAGGTATATATTGTGTTGGTTTAGAGATTGTGTTTTTGATCTGTAGACTCGAAAAGGTGCTCATCAAGCTGGTTAAATCAATCATAATGTAAAGATACTAGTGTAGTTCTATGTCATTTACAGTGAAACCTGTCTATAGTAGCCACCCAAGGGAAACTAAAAATGTGGCCTTTAAAGACAGGTGGCTGCTATAGACAGGTTCTTAAACACATGATTTATCTCCAAGGGAATCATTTTAGTGGTCAGTATAGACAGTTTGGCTGCTATAGAGAGGTGGCCGCTAAGGCAGGTATGACTGTAACTATGGAAACAGGGTCACTTTATTCTAAGTAATTCTAAGTAAGAATTGTTGGTATGATGACAAAATATAAATAATCCCTTTGTTATCCAAATATTTGACCAGTAAGCAATTCTTGGTATCGGCAATATGGTGCGCTATGTATCAGGTCCAACAGATAGGCCGAAATCCTTAATGATGATCCGCAATTGATGTTGACCCCGAAGTTGGAAATTAGCCTGTCTGCTGGACCCAATAGGTGGCGCACCATATTGCGATACGGAGAATTGCTGTGAAGCACAAATAATATTTCCAGGAACCAGTGTTGTACCCGAGGCCAGCCTCGAAACCAATTTCTGGTGGCCTCAATCTCAGTCTCGGTCCAAGTTACCTGTACAAACCCTATGGAAAGGTTGTGTTTTGGGGTGGCCTCGGTCTCGGTCTCGGACCGAGTCACCTGTATAAACCCTATGGAAAGGTTGTGTTTTGGGGTGGCCTCGGTCTTGGAACCTGTGGTCCCAAACACAACACTGCCAGTAACACTAGCATGTTGGCAACTGCTATGTCAGGGAAAGACAATAGTTTTATTTAAAAATTAAAAAAAAAGAAGGTGAATATTGTTTATAGGTTAAATGAAAATTGCATGGTTTCCATTGCAAGTTAACTGGTTTTGAAAATGGCTGAAATTATACAGTTTTAAAAGTTAAACACACACCGTCTCTTATTACAAAACCGTGGGACTGAAAAGCAAGTTAAGACCTGTAAACTTCAAATTAAAATAGGTTAAGTGTTGAAAATTGCAAAACACTCATATTACAACAAAATCTGTTTACAAATGATAGGAACTTGAAATAGGCTGCCATCAGATACAAAGAACAAAGAAACCTCTGGGAAATTTCTGACAAAGACAATTGTGGGGATTTTCCCCCATGCTCATCTCCCCATTTAGATATCTTATAAGCAAATAGAATGGGGATTTTCCCCACTTTCTGTACCATTATGTATTATATTATAATAATGAACTGATTAGATTTGGGGGTCTAAGTTTAACATACAAATACATAAATTAGTTGTACAATACAATATCACAGTAATGCTAACAATGGTGGCACAAATATACATGCAAATCTACATCCTGATGTTATCTTTTGTTTTCTTTCCTTGCTAACAGTAGTAATTATTTTGTTGAAATAGTGATAATAATTAATATTTTTGATCCATTAGTGATAATGTGCAATGTAAACAGATCTCAGACTGTCAACAATTCAAGTACAAAGATTTATATGTGTAAACTGTGTGAAGTATACCGAAGACACTTACGTACCATGCCAGTTGATGTATTTATCTGTTTGTTCGCTGACTCAGACACAACGGGAAGAATGCTTTAACCAGAAAAGGAATGACATGTTCTTGTTAACAACAGAATTATGTTCAATATTTCCAAAGTCTCTAAACATTTAACAGGTATTAAAGGGATGACTTATCTCTCATGTTCACCTCAAGTCACACAGCACATTATCAGAGGAATATATCAAATGAACGACTCCGCCAATTCAGTTAGCTATTACTTACATCCCCAGCCCCCCCCCCCCACCCCTCGATTGTACACCTATTTTGGAATATGTTTCCATCCATGAACATCCCACATTATCAGAGCAAAACTACTATCGTGCAAGATTTTATCAAACTGATCAGTCTGTTTCATATGTATTAACTACTTGACTGAATCTGATCATCCAAATACTAAATGATTCATTCAGTATCATCTCTATTTTCCAAGATGCTTACAGTGAACACAAAAAACAACTTTGTTCCCAAATCTTGATAGATGGTACTTTGTGGAACTTTTTTTCTTCTTTTCAATAAGTAATAGGAAACAGGTTTTTTTTTCTGTTTCATGATAAATGGAAGAGATGTACAGGATGCACACCATTTAAGCATTTGGATGATCGATGAGAAGAAAGGATAGCTAATGTCATGTCAGAATCCGGAGGTATCGTGACTTGTCAACCGCAGGGGAAACTGAGCAATTAAAGGGCAGTGACATGACTGGGAGAAGTCAAAAATACTTCAAGAACCAAAAGAGTTGAAACTTCTTCCATTCAGATTTAATAAGCCAGTTCGTAGTTAGAATGTGGTCACAATGACCCCATGAATCCACTGATGTGGAAGACTGGATAAGACCTTTAGTGAGCCATTTGAGGGCAACCTTTCTTAAAGTAATGGAGGACTGCCTGAATGGCTTTGTTAATTTTTTTTTAAACAATACCTTCACCTGTACATACTGTGATGTGCATCTAGTGCATACATGAATATCAGTAACATAGCTTTAATGAGGACGGATTTAGTGTCTCTCAAATCGCTACATCTACACATGCGCAAATTACAACTCCAAACTGGTTTTTTCCTGTGCAAGATTAAAAATATATTGTTGTTGTTGTTTCACAACAACAGTGCCATTTGGTTGTCTTTAGCTTCTGCCTTGCCAGTTTAAGTGACCCCCCAAATTTTTATTTTATTTTCTCTTTAAAATCAGCACCTGAGATTGACCCTTGACCCCGATGGCCGCTGCAAGGTGACACACATGTGGTTCGACACAATCTTCGACATGCTGGAGCACTTCCGCACCCACCCCATCCCGCTGGACAGCCGCGACGGATCCTCGCAGCCCGATGTCACGCTCACGGACTATGTCCCCAACTCGCAGTCGGTAAGCACACCGAGCACGCCACTTACACCACAAACACCCAATGGAGTGCACGCACAGGGAGCAACAGACTCATTGATGCCCGCATCAGAATTCACGGATTTCCCAAATTCATTTGATTTGAACGTTTCAGGCCAGGCCACTGGAATCGGAACTCACTCATCTCTTGAGCGACAAAACGGTCAGCACGGATCACATAAAGCAGTGCGGAATCAGTATTCATTTGTATAGCAACTCCGTCAAGCGGAACTCGCAATCACGGTTCATTCAAGCAAGAAATCACCATTTATATTGAGATCATAGCAGAGAGACAAAAAAACTATTTTGTCTTCATTTATATTTGTCTATGAAGTATTTGTAAACAATGTTTATAAACAATATATATTTAGGAGCAAAGTATTTCTAATACTCGACTTAAACAGATACAGAAGTATATGAATGCCAATGTTGCATGTTTTAATTTTTGTAGCATTGCCTACGATAGATAAATATCTCTATAGAATTATCTGTTTTATAAGGTATTTTGTCACAGGATTTCAGAGAATCTATGATGAAAAAAGAAGATCTATTTTGATGTGCCATACCTCATGTTGATATAGAAATTATTCACCAAATTGCTGTATTTTGTAAACTTGATAGCCATTTCTGTTATAAGGATGAACAGAAGTTAAATTTAGACTGGGCTTTTAAAAATTAGTTTTCAATCATAAAACTGTTAGTTCTGTTCTTTCAATAGTGTGTGCCCAAAACACCACAGTATTTTATTATTCCTTCTCATACTTTTGTGCGAGTTTCAAAGCAAACTATCTTTTATATACTTATTCTTTCAATCAAAGTCAATTTTTTTTATCATTTTGTGACCAGTTTGATATACATGTATACTTTCTTTTATACACTTATTCTTTCAATCAAAGTCAAATCTTTTTCTCATATTCTGACACAAGTTTGATATAAACTTCCCGATGCACTAGTTCTTACTCTGACATTTATTACTAGTATTTTAATTCATGTAGATAGAAATTTCAACATTTATGTTTAAATAAATCAGTTAAAATTGGTAATATTCTCTAAGCCTATACTGGTAACATTTCATTGCATTGTAAAAGCATATAAAGAGCATTCCAAGTGTGTCAGAAATGAAATGACCATAGCTGTTAACTCTCAACATGCTGATGTCACAAATACGCACCACACAATACATACAATGTCCATACACCTGTAATTTCTGTGGCATGTCAAGAGTTAAATAAATTAAAATGTATACTTGTTCAATAAACAGATGGCTCAGCAAAGTAGCCATACTCTTCCAGTGTAAACTACAGGAACAGTCTCATTAAAGATTGTGTCATTGATTTGCACATCAAAAAACATCCATATGAATGAAATCAGCTGAAATCATATCCAATGTAAAGATTAATATAAATAAACACCTCTCATAGAGACTTGGGGTAAAATATTGAGTTTTGGTGAAAATCTGGACGGTTAAACTTCATCCTTTTTCAAATTACTCAGGAGCAAATTCAAAAAATCCGCGACGTCAAACGTGCACGTGCCGTTCCAATATTGTCCGATCAGCCGTTAACCAATCACTGTTCGCTCCGCTGGTCTTGCGACGGTACACAGTAACCGCGATTCGCAGTTTGAGCAAAATTGAAACTCACGGAAAGAACAACATTCTGGTAACATGTCGTTATCAGTTTTTCTCATAAAACAACAAATTCATGACGTATGGATCTCAGACTTTCAACACACCATTTGTAAGTACTATACTACCGTTTGGTATTGATAATGAAGGGAAGTAATGGACTTGCACATCCCTGACACAATCTTTAACAGTTGATTTAGACCACCACTGATAACCAAAATCATACAAATATAATGATGTCTGTCATATGAAGATTCTTTTTGGTTTCTGTTCAAAGTAGCATTGATAGCAGGCTTGCAGTGATCTACGAGATAACGTGAGTTATTAAGCATTTTATATCATTTTTAAGTAGTCTAGGATCAGCACTGCTGTTGACAAATATAATTAAGGTTTACCATAATAAGTTCAAGTTGTAATGTGTAATAATGGTAGAATAATCAAAGAAGAATGGTATTTTATTTGCCTACCATGATGCAATCAGATTCACATGGATTAGAACATAATATTAACACTTATGCCATCTGGTATTCTCGGTCATCTAGAGGTAATGACACCTGTCTAATAATCTAGGGACAGTTATTTTTCACAATAGCGGAAAACGGATGGAATTTCCGGATATGACAACTTGAAATGGAAAGCGAGTTGTCAAACAGAAAATCATGGAAAGCCTCTTTTTTCTCAAAATTTTCACTTCTTGAAAGAAAAAATATGAAATTTGTAACAGAAATTGAAAAGCTGACAAAAAAGCACAGAAACAGCAGCATAACTATTTACACATTTTGTATTAAATTTTATGTAAACAGAATTGACATTTCTTCATGCATACTACGTCAATGGCAAAATGGAATTTTTCGTTGTCAAGCAAGTTGAAACGGAATTCCAGATTTTTTTAAAGGCCTTTTTTTAAAATGGAAAATCACTGTCCCTAGTAATCAGGAGGTCAACATGGGTTAGATCCCCTCCTGAATGCGCCTGTGAGTTTGGGGGGTTTTGGGGGGTGGGGGGGGTGGGGGTGTACACAATGACTTAAACTTCACTTAGTTTAGTGTTTTTCTCACATGATGAAAGAAAGAAAATTCTTAATTTAATACAGTATCATGAAACGGACTTGCACACGATAGTACCATCATTATGTGAAATGTGTGAACATAACTAAATTTTAGTTATCAAGGGTATTTTTTTTTAACAGGAGTTTGTGATTTTGGGCTTTTCAATGATAATCAGGAAATAGCTAGAGAATAAATTTGGGTCGCATTAGTCATATATGCTACAATTATAATTAAAGCACCCAAAAAATCTTGAACAACAAATACAAACTGAAACTAAATGTCATCTTGTAAAAAAGCAAAATGAAACCTTGTTTCACAAATAATGGCACTCATCCTCTGAACCAGGATAAGAAAACATAGTCAAATATTTCCACCCAATGAGTCATCAGCTGTGAAATAGGTTATAATCTTTGAATAGCATTACTCACAGTAATTGCTACTTGTCCACTATGAATTCAGACCTTTAGCATAAATAGAACAATATATTTATGGTTTGGGGTTGTCCACAATGAATTAATTAAGACCTTTAGCATAAATAGAACAATATATTTATGGTTTGGGGTTGTCCACAATGAATTAATTAAGACCTTTAGCATAAATAGACCAATATATTTATTGGTTCGTGGTGTTCCTGTTGATCAAGCAAGGTCTAGTGTGTATTTATGTCTGTTCCAGTTAGTAATCAAAGGTTAGGGGTACCAAAAGTCACATATACACACACTGTGGTCTTTCTTTGCGAAAATAATTTCTTTCAAGCGAGTATAAATAGATGGACTTGCATCACGTTATCCTAGATTAGGAACAGATTTCCAGGATAAAATGCCCATATATCCAGATGTATAGTTTTTAAAATGTACAAATATATTGTCTGAAATTTATTTATTCAGAGATAGAGTACTCCCTTGATTAAAAGCATGTGTCACAGAAATGTTCCCCTGAGATGAAATTGCTGTGTGGGTTTTCAATCAATTTTGGACTATAAACGCAGTGTAGTATACTGTGTGTAAATCTAGTAGGATGTGTGGTCTTCGGGTTTGAGAAAAAATAAACAAAGTTTCATTTTAAAGTAGTGTGGAAGTTCTATTTTAGTCAAAATATAAATGGATTTAACTTCATCAAGAAGCTTTGTGAAACTTGGATGAACATGAATCATCTAAGTACTGCTCATTTATGAGTATATTTGAGGGGGGGTTTATCAATTTCAAAGGGCAGTGACATGATTGGGAAGAGTAGAAAAATGCCCCAAGAACCAAATGAGTTGAAACATGTACCTATATTTACACTAGCTAGTGTGTATATTCATGCTGGAAGGATTTGTCTTGAATTTGTTCACTTGCAGAGACACAAGCATTAATTTACCAGTACTGAATTAAAGGTTATTGACATGATTGGGAACACTTGAACATGCCTCAAGAACCAAATGAGTTTAAATATATACCAACTATACACCAGCTGGAATGGATCTCGCAGCTGGAAGGATTTATCTCTCATTTGTTTACCTAAGGAGAATCGAGCATGAACATACTAGTATTGTACTTTTATCGTGCCCCGATAGATACAGAAGCCATAGAGAGCCACTCAGCAGGTTTGCCTTCCACAAGGAATATTGACATTAGTTATTTTGGAATGAGTCAACGTTTGACTACAAGATTTTCACAGGAGAATCCTTGCATAGTTTACTTGATTCTAGAGTAGTTTCAGCTCAAGTTGAGGACTACCCCCAATCATGTCATTTACCTTTAATCTCTGGCCTTGATAGAAATTGATCACGTAGAAAGCTACACAATGAATTCCACCACCACAGGATTTTCTGATAATAATTGCACAAAACAGAGGACATGTACGAGTATGAAATTTTCTCAGAAACTTTAAACAGTGTATTTGATTTCTTGAGCATTGTGTTGAAACTTATGACTACTTCCAATCTTGCAATTTTCCTTCAGTACCAAACATTTATTTTGATTACAGACCACATTTCAGATTTTCGTGATATATTTTATTTTGCTGGTTTTGTTGCCAGAGGGGGATAAACATTCAGACATGTTGAAAAATGTTTTTCTCCCATTAACTAGAAATCTGATATGTGAAATGTAAAGGCTAGTTTACTCTTATTGGCCCTGGGATTATGAAATGGAAAAAAAAATGTTCAAGGTAAGTTTATATGCTTTATCCTTCAAATTTCTAGGCATTTGTCATGAGCGTTCATGGCCCTTTTTCAAGAATGTCATACTGAAGGCCATTTTTTAATGAATTTGCCTAACATTTAATGTGCATCCTTCAAAGTGTAAAGTGTAATCACCCAAAGAGTATTGTCAGTGTGCTCCAAGAAAGAAGAAAAAAAAATGTTTCCAGTAACTACTGTTACAGGGATTAGAAATACACATAAATGCTGTAAATTTAAGTCAACTTGTCATGTATGATAGTTATCTTGTTACCAAATTGCTGACCTGTTTGACTAGAGAAGATCAAATTTCCGTACATCATTCTCATTTGCCTACCACACAATCACCATGTTGGGTTTGAATGTTAATCCAAAGCCTGCCTTCCTTCCGAAATGTGGTCAGCAACAGATGAAATTCCCATCTTCACCAATTTCATGTGGTTTGGATAGCCCGTTTGTGGTTTCCCCTAAACGATTTCCTCCATAAACTTACCCCACCATCAGTGGTTTTACATGGTGAAAATCATCTGTGATGAAGAAAATTATGTGTAGGCATGATGTTGTGTCACATTGTGTAGTGCCCTCTTGTGTCCGTTATCAGTACACATGCATAGTATTGCTGGTGTTGCACACATGCTTAACATACGGACATAAACTGACAAAAATTCAAGTGGAAATGATGTGAAAGTTGGTATTTTTAAGGCCTTTACTGATGTTAGAGACCACTTAAAGGTAAATAGCATGATCGAAGGTAGTCCTCAACTTGGGTAGAACTATTCTAGAATCAAAGTAGACTATGCAAGAATTCTGATGTGAAAATTTTGTGATCAAATGTTGACTTATTTTAAAAGAACTATTGTCAGTATGCTTTGTGACAGGCAAATTTGTTGTGTAGCTTTCTATGGGATGAATTTATATCGGGGCACAAGAGTAATTCAGTATTGGTTTGTCCATGATTGATTCTCCTTAAGTAAACAAATTCAAGACAAATCCCTCCAGCCATGAGATACTGTACACTCTAGCTGGTGTATAGACTGTAACTTTAGTATATCTTTCAACCATTTTGGTTCTAGAAGCATTTTTTATTTCTCTTAATCATGTCAATACCCTTTTGCACAAGACGAAATGCAAACTGGAACAAATCCTGATAACCGTTTGACAGACCTAGTCAAAAATATTATGTAACTAGACATTGTTTACGTCCATATTATATGATAACGTCATTGAAATTATTACTTTGACTAATGTTTGGATTTGGAATGTAGTACTTCTAGTTCTTTGAATTGTCAATTTCCCAATGAACTTTTTTACTTATATACAACCCAATTACACTAAATGTAACCATTTTGATCTTTCACAATGATTACTTTAATATACAGTGTGGCCCAGAAAAAACAGTACACTAAATTTATCATTTCTCCCCTCCAAGGCATTATCCAAGCAAAATTTCTATTTTTCCCATTCATCTGATAGTGTGTTCTTTTCTGAGCAATACAATAATTAGATTGTCAATTTTCATTCTGTAGTTTGTCATTTTAGAAGCAATTTTGCAAAGCATTGCACTTCAGTTTTTCAAGTGGTCATGAGGCGGCTTATTGATGGCGTCCTATAGAAATTACTCGTAAACTGGAGTGCATACCAAATTTACATTTGTTCACAAAAACGGCCTTAAAAATGAAAGGTACCCAACCAAAATAGATGACCTTGGTGTCATTCTACTCACAAAAAAATAGTTTATCAGATGAACCAAATAAAGACAAGCAATTAATTTGGAAAATAACCGTAAATGTAACTACCTTTTTTTTCATGGGCCACCCTGTATTGACTAATTTGACTTTCATACTGAGTGTGTGTGTGTCATCTTTGGTGATGTAGGACTTTCATTGACTATGAACTTGTGATCCATTTCAGGGGTGGTAGTTTTTATGCCTCCGCCCCGTAAGGGTGCCGGAGGCATTATTTGCATCTTTATTGGTTCTAGTGCTGTATCAAAAAGGTTAACCAACTTCTTCCCTACCTGAGTTTGGTTCTGGAGGTATTTTATATTTCTCCCTATCATGTCACTGCCCTTTAACATCCAAAGTGCAGTAAATGGTAACGAACCTAGTCAAAAACATTGTATCAAGATTAACTTTTTAAAGACAATTTGATTTTGATAAAACACACATTCTCCACAGACCCAACGATGAGATATCTCATATATAGTCCTGGAGGGAGTTAAC
The DNA here is from genome assembly GCA_001188425.1 of Eucidaris tribuloides. Classification (NCBI taxonomy): domain Eukaryota; kingdom Metazoa; phylum Echinodermata; class Echinoidea; order Cidaroida; family Cidaridae; genus Eucidaris; species Eucidaris tribuloides. The sequence continues at coordinate 7,565 of JZLH01S0605220.1, read as the reverse complement.
ATATATACTTACTGACCAAGTGGAGCTTCTAGTTAACAAATACTGCTGTGGAAAACAAAATTCCCTTTTACCGGTATTCTTTTATTTGCTGCAGAAGTTGACATGAGTCAAAAACTAGGAACATTTAATTTATTTTCTTTGCTGTTGTAGAAAATTAATTTTCCCTTTGCTGCTGTAGTTTACATAAAAGCTGTTGAAAGTGGGATCATCTTTTGATCGATTCCCTTTGCATTTCACTACATAGTGCTGGTTATAATAACTTTTGAAAACTTGCCAATCCATTTCACAGCTGCTTTGTGTTTCTTTTTCTTTGTTAGGTAGTATTACAGTGTGCCGTTGAGTTATGCTGCATTAGTTATTTGCAAAATGCTGACATTTTGTGTTCTTGACCAAACATCTCTTTGCTTTGTGAAAATTATGAAGCTCTTTGTAACAAATATTTGACTTGCCCAGATGTAAAAGATATGAACTAATTCCATTTTATAAATCTACAATTACATCATGATATAAACTTATTAGTGTAGGTTCTTATAAGTGATACAGTATCATGAAATTCCTTTTAACTAGACCCTGTAACAAGTTGGTTTGTACATATTAATATTCCATTTGTAATCATTTTACTATGAACATAGTATTGAAACCATTTATTTTGATTTAAAAGCAAACTTTTGTATCTCTACTCTAGAATGGCATCATAATACTAAATACAGAATAACACAATGAAAATTTTAGTGAAAATTCTCAATATTTCAGGTATAGTTTCATTCCTTAAATATTTGTAACTGAATATTGGATTTTTGTATTATTTTGCTCTTTGCCAGAAATGAACTGGTAGAAATTATGAATGTGCAAAGCTAAGTTTTTCATTGCACACGCACTTGCTGCCTTGAAATTGGTTCAGTCGTGGAATTAAGTGTAAAGGTGCGTGCTGTTTAAATAAAGATATTATGTTTGTTTTGATTTCGTCAAGATATTCACACAACTATCTCATCACATTGTGTTTAGATGAAGCATTGTGTTGTGCCTAACACAATGCTGCTGTGTTTGTTCAATAATAGCCACTATTTTAATGGGTTTAAGGTGCTCAGATGATAATGCTTTCAATTCAGAATTAAAGTAGTTATGTAAGCTGCAGTTTTATAGAGAAATATGCTTAGTATTTTACCCTGGTGTGGACGGTATTGACGCAGAAACCTTTATGTAAATGTATTTATGGGTTGAAAACATGATATTTAAGTCATGGTTTGTCAAAGCACTGGAATCGACTAATATGAAGGGCTGAAGAAGTATGCATAATAATGAGAGTGTATTGTAGGGATATTTTTATGACACACTAATGTTTTGTACTATTGGATTTCAAGTTGATCAAAAAATACTTTTTAAGAAAATGTGATGTGTGTAAAAGAACTTGGAATAGCATGAAAAGATCATGTTTCAATTATGAAATATATCAAATATTGTATAAATAAATATTATATGTTTGAAGGTATTGAGATGATTCCATATTTCGTTATTTAATGAATGATTGAATGATTGATTGATTGATTGATTGATTGATTGATTGATTGATTGATTGATTGATTGATTGATTAAATGGTTGATTGATTGATTGGTTGATTGATTGATTGATTGATTGATGGATGGATTAAATGGTTAGTTGATTGATTGACTGATCGATTGATTGATTGATTAATTGATTGATTGATTGATTGATTGATTGATTGATTGATTGATTAAATGGTAAGTTGATTGATTGATTGATTGATTGATTGATTGATTAATTGTTTGATTTATTGATTGATTAATTGATGGATGGATTAAATGGTTAGTTGATTGACTGACTGATTGATTGATTGATTGATTGATTGATTGATTGATTGATTGATTGATTGGAGTTGTTTCTTTCTTTACTTTACATAAACAACACTGTCATAGAACAAATAAATTGTTAATGTGAAAACTGATATAACAGATCATAATTTACACAGTTCCAGTGTTCACTAATAGAATAAATGTACAAATTAGGTCAAATTATAACGAAACATACACATTCAAATGGAGGAACAAAATTTGAAGTAGAGCTTGCATTATAAGTTTTGTAAAATGAAGATGTGCAATTTCCTCAATTGAATTAGCCAGATTGGAATAGGTAAAAGTATAGTTTTGGTCGATCAGACAAATTTTTTGTCAATCTTTTACAAAGTATTCTACATTGTCACTCCAGACATCAGAAAACAGCATCAAACCTACTGAAAAAAAATGTTTATAGTGATAAGTTAAGATGTTTAAATTAAAGGAAAGCATAAGGCAGTATGTACATTACCTGTGGGACATGTCAAGATCCCCCCCCCCCCGACATTTTTCATTTTGAGTAATTTCTAAAAAAATGGGAGGGTTTCAGACCGAGCAATTTTTAGGGCATTGAGAGATCATATAGGTGTATCTAAAAAACATAATTGCAAAGAATTTTATTTTGTACCATTTACCAAAACTATACGTTAACTTAAGCATACACAAATTCACAAAATTTCAAGCGGGCAAAGGGAGAGGGAGGGGTAACAGGGAAATAAACTGGGGTACTTGGGTTTTAGCAACGTAGGGCCGCTTGCATAAAAGTGGACACTACATTTCCCCTATGCTCCAACAGCCCACTTTTTACCTACGAAACTAAGTTTTCCCGTACAAAAATCCATTTTCCCCTACAAAATAACCTTAGTGAATGCAAGAGATGTATCTAAAAACAGTTTCAGTGTAAGAGAAGCGACCAACTTGGACAATAAATTTACCCAATTAATGTCTACAGACAAATATATATGGGAGTTCCTTGAAAATTGTCAGAAAAGTTTCAGTTATATCGAAAACCCCTACTTCCCCCTACGGAATGCCATTTTCCCCATAGGTACCCTCTTCAACCTACGGTTGGCTGAAATGACCTACGCTAGGGGCTTTCCCCTACGAGTGGCATCCTTCATGGACAAGTCCAATGACAAAAGTTGTGACAACTCCGGAGACATTGTGACAGGCGCCATCTGTAGTTACAACATCTAATAGTCAAAATACAGCCTGTAGAATTCATTGTTTTATAATCATTAATCATACGTTGAAAGGAAAAAAAAGTACAAGATGAATTAAGAAAGTTGCACTATTTTAGAGCTGTGTATAATTGAATTTATGATCTACGCATACATTCAATTATATACAGCTCTAAGATAATGTAAATTTCTTAATTTGTATAAAACCAATATTATTACATTGGCATCAGAAATTTTGCAAAATGAATGTAATCTGCATTGTTATAAGTTACAAACGTATTGCATAATACAACTGGCGCAAGTATTTTAGCAATTATTTTGTGTGAAATTAAATTGACAAAAATCGAGATATGAACAATACAAAAAATAAATATGGACGTGTTAGAATCCTTATTGAACAGTTTGATGAATGAAGTTGGTGTTTTGCCATAAATTAGGATATCCTTGCAAAGTCATAAACAAGAAAAAGTATTCGTTAGTTGATGTGATTTGAATTTTATAAAGGTTATTTTTCATTGTTTTTTTTCAGTAATGAAGTAATTAGGCATGGGTTTATCTAAAGGGTTTCACATCATTTCACTCAAACATTTGTCCAGAATTTACATCGTAATCTTTTTGTTTAGTTTGATTTCGTATTTGCATTTTTGCATTTTTCAACAACTGAACAAATCAAAATATATAATTACAACATTCAGAACAATAATGTTAACAATACAAAATAAACAATAATGATTCAATACATAACAAATGAAAAATTATACATTAAGGTTTGTTCGGTAATACAATAGCAATTGTATCAATAATTTTTTGACGATTTGGTTTAGTTTGCTTTAGTTTCATTTACAGGTATGTATTTTTTCAGGAATTTAGAATAGTCATATAATGTATTATTCTTATTACATTGATTGAAACAATACAAAACAAAAGTTTTGACATGTAAAGGCAAACAAAAAGTATTTGAATCTTATTTTATAGAGAATCTATGCCCTCGTTTTATTGAAATAACTAAACAGAATTCGAACC
>JZLH01S0605202.1:2562-15209 GCA_001188425.1 Eucidaris tribuloides | reverse complement strand
TTGAGAGAATAATTCTAGATCGCCTTGTTCGAAGGTCCAGTTTTTTTGCAGTATTACTTTTGCACACATACCTTGAAATCAAATTTAGCAGACACGACGTTCTCACGCCATCCATTCAGGCATTTAACTGTGTAGTTCTGTCAGTTGTCCTTGCTTGTCACGTTTTTACTATTTCGGAAAATTCAATCCGAAAGTCGTTCTAATTCTCTTGTTGTCGCACCCACACAGCTCATCACTCTTTAGCTCGCGTGGCAGCCTGATACGCGCGAGCGCTGTCAACCAATGCGATCGATCAGAACATCAAAACCCGAATTGTAGTACGGCTGGCGTAGAAGAAGGTATGCTCTTTTCCGATATTTTTTTTGCAAAATTGTTTCTATTAGAGGCTTACAAAAAAATTATTTATGTTGCCCCTTTTAAAATTTTGTCGGTCAGTCGATTTTATTTAAATTATTTTTGAAAATGAAAATCAGATGTAACAATACACATGTACGCAGTGTATTTCTGCAAGTAATATGTAGGAGAAACTGGTGAGAGTTGAGGTCGCGATATGTTTTATGGGTCTTTTATTGGCAAAATGCATATAAAAGTGCTGTTTTAAGTCATTTGAATATTGATTCTTGGTAAATTCTTCGCTCAAATCTGACATTTTCTCCCGAAAATGTATGAGTTTGATAATTTCGGCGTCTGTTAAAAATTTCAAAAAAAAAAAAAAAATTCGCGACCCTGATTTTTTTCGATTTACGGTCGGGTCGCTTGGAGGGCAACATTAGCGCCTTACGGGTCTAGATTCCTTACGGGAATGGGGGGGTTCGAGTGGTTATTGAACGTTTTTGAAGTAATAAATGATGATTTATTTTTAGTATTTTAATAAATACCTTTAACTGGCGGTTGGTCATGTTGAAATAATGATCATTTTGTTATCAAATATTTAGTAGGCGCAGTAGTATCCATAATTATTACTTCAAATAACTTGAATAACAGCCCCAAACCTCTCATTTCCGTTAAGGATTCTAGACACAACTTGTGACATGCTAATATGAAAACCAATTATGAAAAATATGGAAAACAATGCCTCTACAGCCACCGTACGTACAATTCGCGTTTTGATGTTCCTGATCGCATCGACATTTGGTGGACAGCGCTCGCGCGGTATCAGCTGCACACGGGCGAGCTAGAGTGATGAGCTGTGTGGTGCCGACAACCGAAGAGAATTACGAGATTTCGCGATTGAATTTTCGAAAAATAGTAAAACTGTGACAAAACAGGACACGACAGACAATAACACAGGTTAAATGATGAATGTAAGGTGCTGAGAAGTGTCGTGTGAGGGCTTAATTCTTGATGTTCAGATCCACGTATTGTTTGGTTGCAAAAGCCACACTGGTCCTAAGGATTACCCACTGATAATTTTTTCGTAGAGCATAGACGAAAAAAGAAAATAAATTGCCAATATAACATCATCAAACTCAAAATACACTAGAAAGACAAGTTATAAATTACGATAAAGTTTTCAAAATTTATCACTGTAACACAGAGCAACCTTAAACAAATCGTTTTTGTGAGCACCCCCCCCCCCCTGGCATGGAACACCTCCCACCCGACATTGTAACAGTTCATCAATTAAATCTTCAGGCTCAGGATTTGAGAAAATTCATCTCCACTACGACTAGTCAGTTAGCGCCCCTCTCTCCTGCTGCACATATACGTCTGCGTCGCTCAGCGTATGCAATCCAGATCAGACTTCCAGAAAAAACTGGACCTTCCAACAAGGGTACTATAATTCTTCGTTTTCGGGAGAGACGATGTCATAAAAATTGCAAGTAAAATGTGATTATCAAATATCAGTGGATTTTGTCTTTCTAATAATGCAAATATCTTACCTTATGGATCCTATTTTGTATTTAATTCACTGTGTCATTTCTTGTTAGCTTGTCTTTGAAAAGACACCATACAAAAAATGCTGGCTAGCGTCGGACATTCACGCGGAATTTAAAACCCGACTTCCAAAGGACTTACTCGACCTTTTACTTAGCAAGTCCCGTAAATTAGTTTCAATCAGTTATAATACTTTTACTGTTAAAGATGTCATACTTTTCTGAGTTCTGTAATGTGTAATTCTTGTGATTATTTCAATAATGTTACTTAAACTGTTCATTTGAATTTTTTTATTCAGAATTTTGTAATCAGAATACTTTCTTGTATTGTTTTATGACAATTATTCTAGGTGTAATACATTTTACTTAAAGGCTAAATTACATGATTGGGGTAGTCCTCAACTTAGGGGAGGAATTTATTCTAGAATCAAGTATAACTGTGCAAGGAGTTACTATGAAAATTTGGTGTCAAAAGTTGACTCATTCTAAATTACTTCCATCTGTATGCCTTGGCGCAGACAAGTCCTGTTGTTAGGTTTGTATGGATGTATTTGACGAGAAACAAAATCTAGTATGTTCGTGCTTGATTCGGCGCGTTAGTAACAGAATTCAAGCATTGATCTTCCAGCAGGTGAATCATAGTGTGAGCGTGCGAGAGTGCGCGCGGTTGAGGGTTATTTATTTTTTGTTCCCCAATTCATGTCACTGCGCCGTTTCATGGCCTTCAAGAGATAATCATTTGCAATTTTATGTCATGACTTACATGTCTGTGATTGTTTCTTTAAAAGCCTAGCTTTAGTAAATTATGTGCAAGATCTGTAAAAGAGACGAATTTTGGCCGAGTCGCGAAGTATTTTCACGTTTCGAACGCGTTGCAACGCGAGCGCAAACAATTGTTTTCAATAAAACGCAAAGGCACGGCATTTGTTTTATGATGGATCGTTTAAAATCGTATCGCAGAACGCTTTGGAACCGTGACATACTCGACCTCGCACGAGAAATTGCCGTTATGACCTGAATAAACACCATATTGAAGATTTGAAATAAAATATTGTTTTGGCGGTGTTAATTATAATTGGGCCATTAAGAAAAGGGGAGGTGAATTCCGGAGAGAATAAATGATGCGCAAATAAATAAATAACATTTCTGGTGTGGAGTTGATAGATTGAAAGCATTTTTAGATTTTTAACTTTATGAAACATAAAGATTGGTCAGAGCCAAGCCATTTTACATACCACTCATTATCAATACCCAACCGCCGTAGTTAAGTGTACAATGGATTGTGTTGAAAGTCTGGGATCCATAACGTCTATGAATTTGTTTTTGTTTATAGAGAAAAAACCTAATAAACGACATGTAACCAGAATTGTTGTTCTTTCTGTGGTTTCAATTTTGCTCCCCAAAGCTGCGAATCGCGGTTTACTGTGCACGTAGCAAGCCAGCACAGCCCTCTGATTGGTTAACGGCTAATCCCCTGCGCGACCTTTGGCTAACGGCTGATCGGCGACCATTTCGGAACGGACTCACGTTTGAGCGTCGCGGATAAAAATTCAAAAAAGGTTTTTTTTGAATTTGTCTGAGCAATTTGTAAAAAGGTATTGACGTTAACTCCAGATTTTCCCAAACTCAATATTTTACCCCAAGTCTCTTATGGAGGTCTTTATTTATATTGATCTTCACATTGGATATGATTTCAGCTTGATTGATTCATATAGATGTTTTTTGACGTGCAAATCATGACACCAATCTTTAAAAACATGGAAGCTTACACATTTTTTTTTTTTAACTTTGACATTCTTAGCCTGTGGCTGAATTTGCATACCTACGCTTTGAGCATCCAGTTTTTCAAGTCTCCAACAAGCTTTTGAACAAATGACCTTATTCTACACTGCGCAACCTGTAATTATTATTAACTGGCTTATTATTGCTTGTGATCATAGTCTCATTGTTATGCCAAGATATTACACCAACAGTGCTTAAGGGCAAAACAGGTCATTGCCTAGGTAGGTTTTAGACTTACATAATTAGGTGCTCAATCCCTGTGTATGCGTTTATTATCGATATTTCGTCATTATATCCATAAATTTATGGAGAAAATGCTGACCCTCACTGATATTTTTATACTAGCCATCAAAAAGTTTGATAACATTACTTCACTGCATTTCTTTAGGACGTCAAATTTTCCCACTCATACGCCGAGAGCCTCATTCCGACATCCTGTACCGCATCTTCGGACAAAATAGCAGAAACATTAAACTTTTAAGTCATTAAAGAACGTATATTGATTCAGCACCAAAATAGCCGAAGTTACTACATGCAAGGCTTTGGATGATTTATTGCGAGGGGCTGCTGAACCCAAGGAAAGAGATTACTGTCCACCCTGTTGCGTGCAAGTTAATGTGACAAGGAAAAGGCGTCACCGCGGTCCAATAGCGGGTTGTTTTATAGTGCAAATTATGTTACATAATCCAAATAACTATATAAAATATAATTAAAAATTAGGCCCTCAAAACGTGGGTCAAAAAAAGGAGCACAAAAATACACATTATGGGGCGTGCAAGAACCCTCCATCAAATGCCTTCAGACGAGAGGTCTGCGGGGGCATTACAAGCGTTGTGCCTCCCGCCCGTCCATCAGTTCCATTCAGACATCTTTCCTAGAATATTGAGATAGTCAGGGTGGAGGAGGGGGCGGGGGTGGGCGGTCTGTCGATGATTGCATTCGCTGCTGAAGGTACATTTGCTGGTTTTTGCAGCCCTTCATGAAACAATTTGTTTGACACCTATCTTCTTTTGTTCCTTCTTTAATGAGAGAAATGAATGTTTCCATGGTCATCATAATTCTATAAATGATTCAATTGACCCTAATGCCATGCAGTCTGTGGTACTATTGATGTTGAAAAGACTTCAGAACAAATTTTAATAAATGAAACAGTGGGCATGATTCCAGAAGCCAGCTATCCATATTGCCAGATCATCTTCATTTGTATGGTCTTATCCTGAGACGGTGAGCCACCAAACTTTGACTACGACTGGTTTATGGTTCGAAGCTGGTACTCAAAATTTGCTACAGTAGACAGAACGATGGCCAGATCCCCAGACAACGATCCAAATTTGATCCACCTCTAGAATAGGTTCTGGACTATTTGTTTTCAAAACATGTGAGTTCGCAAAGCTGAAGTTGTTGATCGTCCAGTAGCCGTCGTTATGACGACTGCTAAGCCGTCCCTTTCATGAATGGACATGAAGTCACCAACAACACAGCATGTGGAGAATGCACTAAACTCATCACACCTTGGACAAACAGTTTTGGGAATCTAAGCGGACCCGGCGTGTTCACTAGTACCAAGACGTGGACAACTCTGCGGTTCAACCGGGTCGAATCCGTAATTTCCGTTCACACTTAGAGAAGCCGACGAACATTCGACTCCGCATCAATCCACCCGACAAATTGCGCATATCTGAGCCCAGCAGTTAAGCGTTCTCGTACCTGTGACGGTAGGTTAGAATCATGACGGGCTATCAATGTAATACGCCGACAAATAGTTGCTCATGAAATATCGCGGAAAACATCAGCGATACCAAGCGGAAGCGAAGAAGTTGGACGGAATAAGGCGCAGGCATGCAAAATTCGATATAACGCAATGCCAAAGGTTGATGATGTCAACTAACGTTAGCGCTGGCGTGATTTCTTTGATGTATTTCAGTGTGTAAAAATCGTACCAGTGGCGTCCGATCCAGGGCTGCTACTCAAAATTATTAATCCCCACGGACAACCAGCTCCCCTACAGCTCAAACAACCCAGTTTTCCCTTACAAACCTATGTTTTCCTATTACAAAATCAATCAATAAGCCCCACTTTTCCCCCAACGAATCATTTTCCCGTATAGCGTACGCCCCCGACACAATTACGGCTTGGCTTAAACTTGACTACGGCAGGGGTTCCCCTAGAGTGCAGCCTTGATCGCTGGTCCAAAAGGTAATTTCTCTTCTACACATAGGAGTCGCATGCAATTTACTATAAAACAAATTTATAGTTAAATGCAAAAAAAAGCCACCATGCAAACGTATTTTTAAAAGCGATATCGTTAAAAAACGGCACAAACCTACACGTCTGGAATGCGATTAAAACAACGACAAAACTCAGGACCAAAAGCCTAGTACCTCTTTGCCTTTGATGCATACGCCCCTATGTCTCGCTTGCCCCTGGGTAAATAAAACATTCATGCCACTGACAATGTTGAAGTTCAAAATCCATTTTTTGTTTGTTTACGTAGCATGCATTCCAAAGTTCATGCTTATCTATCCCCATTTTTTTTTGTTTTTTTTTCTATTATTTGCCTATCTTGCAGGAAGCGATGGACACATAATGAATGCACCACCTTGTATAACAGGCATTGATCTGCTATACAATTGACACTATCAATTAATAATTTATGATATGACTGTAGGAATAGGTTACAGTCAGGAGGACATACTAGCTCACGTATCAGTGCCAATGTATTTTCACGTGTTTTAAATAAGCAAGTACAGATGTACAAACATCCTCGCAGGCAAATCTGTAATCGTTCTTGATTCACAATCGCCCAGAATTAAATCATAATGTCTACATGCATGAAAAAAAAATAACAAACAAAAAATAATATATGGATTCTCGTTGGGATATCGGTATCTTTGAATCGACTACCTACCAGTGTGTTTTACTATAGCCAAAAATGTTGAATACTTAAGTAAAGTGAATAGGCTGACGATTGCTGGAGCTTCAATTTATTGTCAAACTTTGATATCTGAGCTAGAGTAGTAGTGCTCAAATGCGACAAAGTAAACACCCCAGAATACAAAAAGTTGTGAAATTTACGCTGCAATGAGCCAACGGTATGCTTGACTAAAACCAATTTTCTCTGCGGTGGATGATTAAAATAGCCTAGATCTGACACAGTGGGTGGTATGGGGGACAATGGGCAGTCGTGAAATCACCCCCCCCTGGTCACATTTGAATGCTTGCTAGATTTTCACTTTTTAAAGCCACTAAATACATCATTTTTGAAATTACAAATTTTTTTTTTTAGGGTGCATTTTTGACCTTATTCAAAGACACTTGGAGCGTGGAGGATTAGGCTGGCTCACATTTTTTTTTAACTGCTGTAAATGTTAGCAGTGGCCTTTAGGATACAGCGGTAAGTAATTTTCAAAACAAAATGCCATATTTTTGCCAGAGCTGGCCCGGCTCTGATGACCCCCAAAACATACTGGATGCCATAAAAGTTTACATTCGTTGAAGGTTAAAAAATATTTTGGTAAAAAAAATGTCAGAATTACAATAAAATGTAATAGAAACCATATTTTTGCCAGTTGAACATCATATTTTCTCACTCTGGATAATAAAAAAAACACACTAAGTCATAAGGACATGCAAGATGGCAATCCTGTTTATGGGTTCAATAGCCATAGTCAGTTCAACACTTCGTGGTCTGTGAAGGTTGAATAAGCAACCCGCCGAATCTCCATGACCGACATTTTAATTACAAAAGTTTTGAACGCATATTTGTTTCGTGTCTTTCTACCCAGGGCCGCAAATCCAGGGGGGGGACGGGGGTCATGTTCCCCCCACGATTTCGAAACGCTGCGAGGGACACAATATCAAATGTTCCCCCCCACGAATTTGCATGTGCATGCCAAAAAACTGTGATTTGGCTGGCAATTGACGGATTACGAAAAAATTTTTGGCTGGCAAAATATGGTTTTCTGACGGCGCCCCCCCCCCCCCCGCTCATTAGTCAGAAATGTTTGGTAGGCAATTTGGCAGGTTACGAAAAATTTGGCTGGCAAAAATATGTTTGCGCGGTCTTCACCCCCCCCCCCCCCCCCCGCTTGTCATAAATTGTTTGGCATGGCCAATTTGGCAGTTACAAAATTTTTGGCTGGCAAAATTAGGTTTTGAGTCGGCGCCCCCCCCCCCGCTTGTCAGAAATTGTGGCTGGCAATTTGCAGGTTAGAAAAAAATTTTGGCTGGCAAATATGGTCTTTGGGCAGATTCCTGCATGTGCATGTCCCCCCGACATTTGAAAACATTTCCCCATGTTTCTACCAGTATCTTTTAATTTTCAAAGCACATTTGTAATATCTAATAACATAAATAATGTGTTGTATGCTCCATAAGCCACCCCAATCTCATTGCGCGCCTACCTACATGTATTCGTAGGGTTGGATGGCGTCAAATGTTAGCAGGCTCATGTGAGTACGGCAAAGATCTGGGTTTGAAGGGCTTAATTTAAAACACCGACTCAAAGTCATAGCTTTCGGTAAATGGTGAAAAATAAAATTCTTTCAATTTCTTTTGAAGGGACTTTGACTATATCATGACCGTGAACATTGCTCGCTTTGAAACTCTCCATTTTTTGAGAATCTGGAAATTACTCAAAAGAGTAAATTATCGGGGAGGGGGGGGCCGAGCCACATTTCCCTTGTAATGTATACCGCGATAAATGTCTCATTATATCTCCACAGGAATAATCCCCTCCGTGAACAACCCACAATTTGTCACTATAACACAGGTAAGTTTGAAGCTTTTTTCTGATGTCTTGGTGAAAAGAAATCTTTGTGAATGATTTGACGGAGGGTTACTCTGACAATGACCAGCAACTATGCCTTGGCTTTGAAAAAAGCTATTAATCCTAACCTGTGAAAGTTATACCGCAGATAATGCCTTTATTTCAAGGTTCATCTTCTATGATAAATGGCTCTCATTGTCGAATTGTGACTGCCTATCATGAAGAGCTTATTTCCAAAGGGTAAGATCCATTTTCATCAAATGTGACGTTTTTTTACGTCAATCCTATACAATATTTCAGTAGCACTATCAGATAACAAAAACGAAAAAGTTGAAATTTCCCACAAAAAAGTGGTAAAAATGGGCAATAAAAAATGACTTACTTTCCAAAAGGGGGTAAGCATCCACTTTCAGTTTTTTCCAAAAGGGGCCTTAGATTCCTAACACATAAAAATAAAGAAACTTCAAATAAAATTAAATAACAAGTCAGATATTATTTGTAAGTGTGCGTTTTACATTTGCCATTGTCAGTCTTTGTTTGCGCTAAGTTAGGTTTTTACTCGAAAACCTTGCAATACGGTTGATTTGATAATTTCATTTTCTTAGAATGTATTGGATCTACCCCCTTTTGGAAATAAAACTTTAGAGTTTGTTTCCAAAAGGGGTACATCCAGGTTTTTATCAATTTCATTTTTTGCCGTCAAAATCCATTATAATTTTAGCAGACCTGTAAACATAAACGACAAATGAGGAAGGTGAAATATTTAAGCTAAAAGTTCTAAAAATGTCAATTAAATAATGACTTTTACTTTCAAAATGGCAACATCCATTTATTTTATTTCCAAAAGGGGTAGATCCCCAAAAATGAAAATAAAAGCAAACATTTATAAAAATTGAAACTCACAGATTTTTTCTAAGTGTGTTTTACATTAGAATTGTCGGGGTACATTTGGTCGTCAAAGGTTGGGTTTTACGCAGAAACAATTATGCATCAGGCGTAATTTTAGAAAACCTTATTTTTCTCAGAATGGTGAAAAGTGGATCTAGCCCCTTTGCAAATAACTCTTCATATAAAACGAAGATTGCGGCGAAAACTGAAAAAGTTAAGTATACGGTACTACTACTTTATTACTTTTTAATTAATAAAATCAATATTCTTTAATGTTCGGTATGTTTTATTGCGCGGTGCACGTTCGAAAAAAAATCTATGGTAAAAAAACACACACATCGATTGTGTTGAATTAAATACAAAACAATCGATCTTTTTTATTTTTTCGATTTTTTTTTTTGTTCAATCGAATGATTTGATTTTTCTTCCAAGAGGCACCAAAGTAATATCATGTTCGAAACTTCAATATTGCCTGTATGGAAGCTTATATCTCATCAATGATTTTATTTATTTCCCTTTTAGTTATCAGTTTGAATAAAAAAATTAGTGAATCGATTTTTTTTTTAACATTCAATTAGCGATTTAAAAAAATAAATCATTTTTTAATTATTTTTCTTCCTGAGAGCCGCCAAATATGTTCATATTTCTAAATTTGCCAATCGCCGAAACTTTTGATTCCATCAATCATTATTTCCGGTTACATTCAGTTATTATCAAAGTTTTGAATAAGTTTGGTGATGCTAAATTTTATATTATATATATCAACATTATTAAGGTTTAATACAGCACATCAACATTTTTTTGCCTAAGCAACATGTCTTTGAAGCCGAACGGAATAATTATAATAGTGTAATCATTCACAAAAATCATGTAACAAATATTCACAACCAGTTAGAATTTGGGGTGGCGTCGTATGTGGTGATAGAAAAATTGAACTTATCGAAAGTATTTATGAATATTACTGGCCTATTCACTGCGCTAAATGTTGCAAATTTGCCCAAGATTTTCATTTTGAAAATCATTTTAGAGAATTATGTATTTCTATAAAAAAAAAAAAAAAAAAAAAAAAAAAAAAAAAAAAAAAAAAATTTCTATAATACACAAGTCCATGGGAGTGATTTGAATCAGCACTAGATTAAAAAAAAAAGATCGGGGTGATTTAAATCATGATTCTAATCCCGATTTAAATCCTGCCAACCCAGGTTTCGTATACCATATTTACTACATTATGCAATTAGAAATTTTGAGGCCATTAGCACTTATTTATTGGAGGGAGGGACGTAAACGACATTGTTTTTTCAATATCTTTTCTTCCGAGTATATTGTCTCTACACCTGTTCCCAAGGATCGACACGTTTGAATTTTAGATCAAAACTATATAGCATATAGCCTACTCACACGTTGGCAGCAATAACTGGTGTTCCTGCATGGTGGTAAATCCCACAATGACTGCCACAGTTATCATACCGAAGGAAAAACCCAGAAGTTTTATCAGATGAAACCATGATGCCGAATTGGAGTTTCCGGTTGCCATTTGTCGCTATATTCCATAGACCAATACAAGCTGGCAGATTCCACAGTCAAATTTTGTATAGATCAAGGCGTGGTGATCATTTACGACCCGATATTGCTGGCGATATGTTACAATCGACTACTGTTTCCAACTGCACTTAGTGGTGATACTCATTTCACGAATTATCACTATTTTATTTTGGTCAATGACTCAGAGTATTCAGTTTTCGTGTACTTCTACACGTGACCCCACCCTTGTTATCTTACGTGACATACTCGTAATTAGAATATGCATGAGCTGTTTCCTACGCGAAGCAGCGGTCCCAACAGCTTAAGTCCGGCTAAAACTCTGTTTTGATGTTTAATTATGCCATTTATGTCTTGTTGTGCTTAATTGGTGTTCGTGTCTGCAGATATAGTGAGTGAGATTTGAGACATTTTTGGCGGTTTATAGCATTTGGTGGATGAATTTCGACAACGTCCTTTCTTCAGGGATGTCATGCCCGTTTGCTTTGGTGGGGCAAAGGCTATCAGGATTGTTCTACTTCAAAGGGGGTAGAAAAAAGTTTATTGGCAAATAGGGTGTAAATTGAAAATAAGATTAAATGATTTGGTATTGATGAATAACATATAAAACAAACAAGGTCTGGGGTAAAATCTAATTTGTCGAGAAAACGGGACCGAGTCCGATGGAAATAATGAGCCGATGGGTTAGTAGGCCGCTACTTTATGGACGTTCAAATGCGCGCTCGTGTGCGTTAATTTATGCTTCCTTAGACAATTCTGTGGTGCGTATCGATGTGACAACAGAATGAGCATCAAGTCCGTACACAATAAAAGGCCTTTCTCATTTTTCTGATCCATTTTGTCTCCCCCCAAACGAAGTTCATAATCTTGAGGGGACTATGAAACGGGTTCCAACGTACGTGTGGCTGTCTATGTGTGCATTTCCGTGTGTTCAAATGTTAAATTTTCTACTACTCTGCTTCGATTCTGATTGCTCAAACTGGTAAAACTATTTCAGGGCTTCCAAAATTCGTAAAAGAATTCTGTAATGTATGAATTATGCTTATGCAAATTTACTCAAAATCACAACAAAAGGGTATTTCGTGGTGAATTTTACTTTTGTGTGTTTTAACTTACAGGGCTTGGTGAAGCTTCCAAAGCTCTGCCCATAACTGTGAAATCTATAAATTATGTTAAGTTATACAAATCTATTTCAAAAGTGCTTCAATATCAGTGTTTTTATCATTATTTTCTATCCAATTCTGATTGTATTTTGTGTATTTTAATTGTAAACTTCCTTGAAACTTGACAGACACCTTGTGACTTAATCTAGACCTTTCAGAAATTAAAGCCGCCCGATGCGCCGGGGATGTATATTTCGCATTGCGTTTTACTGATTCATTTGGATCTTTTTGAAAGCAGGTGTTTTGAAGGGCATTTTATCAAACGTTACGCTCGAGCTTATATAATTAGATTTATACTTCTAAGAAAAAATATGAATCACTGAAAAGTATACAAACATGATGAGACATCTAGTGTCCTACCATGATTTATCAAATCAATTATTGAAACAGGACCCTGGGAACGATTTTATCACCAGGGTGCCAAAAGATATATTTTCGCCGCCAAAATAATTATTCAAGGCCAAATTCGCGGCCAGATCATCAGCCGAAAAGTTGCTCAGCTGGTGGGGGGATCGTCGGAAAATTTTCGCGGCCAAAATAATTTTTCACGGCCACAAAAATTTTCACGGCCAAGTCAAAAGCCAAAAAGTCGCTCGGTGTGTGTGTGTGTGTGGTGGGGGGTGGGGGGGG
>JZLH01S0605192.1:2308-16947 GCA_001188425.1 Eucidaris tribuloides | reverse complement strand
AAGTTGCGTAACTCCGGAAATGCGTACCCGGACGTCGCGAATTTGGTCTCAAAAGATGCGCAAGACTTGAAAGTAAAAAGTCAGCGAGCGACGCGGTCAAAAAATTTCGCGCGGCGGAATGGTCGTGAGATTTGTCGAGGGGGGGGCCCCGGGCCAGATAGGGTTAAAAATGTAGAAATGGTCATGGAATTTACAATTTTCTTCTCTGAAAAGTCAGGAAATTTTTAAAATATGTAAGTGGTAGAAACCCTGGAGGGAAGCTTTCTGTAATTTCTAGCAAACAAGCAGATAATGGACAATATAAAGTTCTTTGTAAACGGTAGAGTCTTGTTTTTATTGTGATTCCTTTTGGTTGTAAAGGTTTCGTAATAAAATTTAGGGGCTTGTCAGGGAAATGGACCTGGGAACCAATTATCTTTACTGTACTTTATTCTAGAAGCATCTGTAAAGCTGATTACAATATGACTATAATACTCAATACTCAATTTAACACAAGTACGGCCTATTGAAATAGGTGAAAATATCCTCTGGTGTGCACTAGTACCCACAATGCCACATTTTTAATGGACAATAAATAAATTCAATTCAATTCAATTCAATTCAAAACAAAACAGCTCCATACCGTGGCTATATACTCCTTTCATTTGCTTCACTCTCTCAGGCTCGGTTGCTCCACTCCCTTGCACCTGTATTTCAGGAAATTTTGAATGCTTCCTATGGCATCTCTGACTAAGACAGGTTGGACTATATGTAAAAATTCTGGAATATGTGTGTTTATTTGATTTCACGAGTTTGCCGATCATGAGCTGTTGCTAACGGAGATGATCTTCAATGGCATCTTCACCCCTCTGACAGCCGAGCAAAGCGTGACACTTCTCAGCTGCTTCGTCTTTGAGGAGAAGAGCAAGTCGAATCCAAAACTCACCGCCGAATTATCCACAGCACTACGACAGATGCAGGTAGGTTTGTCATTTGCGAGCCACATTATTTGTGAATTTTAACCCTAACTAGGATGGGTGGGGGTGGTGGAAGGCCTGGGATTCCCCCATCCCTTCAATGTTTTGCGCGATATGTCTGCAATGTGAAAAGCTCTAGCCGCGATGTTTTGTGACTTTTTCCTTTGAATCTTCTACGTTGTTTAAGACCAAATTTGCGATGCCCAGGTGTGCCGTTCTGAAGATAGTATGTCTGACCAAAAATTACTCAAAAAGTGATTTCATGTACAATTCAAATTCAAATTGTGTTTTCAGCCAAAAATCATAAATGTATGAATATTTTTGCTATTACTATTTCAAAGTACTTAATTTTATGTTTTTGACCGAAAAAGTGTCACCAACAAATTTCCTTGAAAAAACAGTAAAAAACAAAAATTCAACAAAGAAATATATAAGAAATTGAAAAAACAATGCATTTTGTTATTGTGTTGTTTTTCAAGTACATTTACTAAGAACACGACAAAGTGTCTCCAAACCAAAAATTAGCATATTTGGAGCAAAAAGTCTGATTTTACACATAAATTACACATAAAGTAGCATAATTAATTAAAAACAATTTTAAAGAAAAAATAATAATTATACCATTTTGTAGATTACATCATGGGTGACATGTGTGCCGAATTTTGATAAAGAATTCACCCTTTCCTGCCAATTTTCACATTTCATGTGCATAGATTTCAAATTGGAAATCTGGGACTATAGATTGAAATCTGCTCTTATTTATTGTCCAGCAATTCTCCTAAATTGAGGACTATTCCCAATCTTGTCATTTCCATTGAACTAAAGTGACCATTAGGGTGGCTCACTGCTAATACTTGTTTAATGGTCCCATTTTTCCAGGACACTGCCCGGAGGATAGCCAAGGTCAGCGCCGAGGCCAAACTGGACATCGACGAACAGGACTATGTGGAATCCTTCAAACCCAACCTGATGGACGTGGTGCTAGCCTGGGCCAGCGGGGCATCGTTTGCCCAAATCTGTAAAATGACAGATACATTTGAAGGTAAATAAGATTTGTTTTCTTCTTCTTCCGTACGTCCCTCTCATGAGAGTATTTAGTACCTTGTGTTGAAGGATGCAATTTCAGAAATAATAATAATAATAACAAGGTTTTTATATAGCGCATATAGCTGTGCTCTGTATGTGTTTTACACGATCAAAAATCATAAATGCATATTGAAATATATAAAAATTATTATTTACTTTAATGTATATAAAATAATTACGTTATTAACTAAACATAATTAAAGAAATATATAATAAATTATTTACATTAATATATACAAAATAACTACGTTATTCAATTAATTATTCTACTGAACAAATATTAGACAACTGCACATAATTAGAAAAACGTTATTTTTATTAAAGTTTACATAATCATCCTAAGAACAAAGCATGGCGATAAATATATATAATGCTACAAACTACACAGTGAATAAGTGGGTTTTCAGTGCATGTTTGAATGAGTCCAAGGTGGGCAGCTGTCGAATGTTGGTTGGTAGATTGTTCCATAGTGTGGGTTTGCAAGTAATGAGTACAGCAGACTAAAACTAATAACTGGAACTACGGTGCGAGTAAAAAGTATGATCTTCTTGTGTAAACGGAGGGTAAGTGGCGTCAAGCGTCTCCGGAAGGTCTCGAGGGACGGAGCTGACACCACTCGTGCTGGGAGGGCATTCCATATAGGGAACACACTGGGGAAGAAGCTATGTTGAAATGCAAGAATTTTGCAGTGTTTTAGATGACTCCCTACTGAAAACTTCTGTAGCCTGGTTATTGAGGACATCTAGGCTTTCTTGAGTGCTCAGTTCTTATAAGAGAGGGCAAACCAGGAGATGACCCATTGTCTGTTCCTCTTCACAATCGCAGGCATGTGGTCCATTCTCCCACATCATTTAGTCTCTTTTCTCAGTCGGAGGAGCCTGGTGGGACAGATTCCTTGAAACGGAGGAAGAATTTAGAAAATATTAAAGAAATATACAAATAACTTACAACTTAAGTTATACACCCACGAACACATGCACAGACATACAGACACACATTCTCTCCCTTGAGCAGCGGCTGAGGGCATCATGTGCAGCTTTTATTCTCTTTGTGTGTTGGATGTTTGTTCAGACGGAACAATCATCAACAATGACAAGGATGGTGCAAGAAGAGAAAGGGGTGTATTGATAATAATAATAATAACAACAACAACATCTTATTTACCCAGGGTAGATACTTCAGTCACAAAGACTGCTCTACCAGTAACTTATATTCTGTACATGAATGAGGAAATGAGTCATGTCTTTCAGGTATGATAGAGTTCGGCAACAAGTGGTCTTAGGTGGCTATCTATAAACTTAGATATGTCAACAGCGAGACATGCACATGTGGAAAGTATAGGTTTAGGTGGGTTCCCTGCCCTGTGTATTTTAGGGAGAGGACACAAGTTGAATTGAATTGAATTTATTGTCCACATTTGCATTAAAAAAACAGATATTTACAATTTACAAGATAAATACAGTACAATACAAAATACGACAAAACTAAACTAAACTACAATTAGAAAACTTAACAAATGAATGTAAATGTGGTGGAATCATAAAAAGTAAAACTTATAAACATGATCCCAGATGAAATAAGAATTAATAAGGTCTACAAAATGAACAGTAACGACTAACGAGTCAAGCATCATTTACAACATTTATTATCCAAGGTACAATTAAACAATTAATGAAAGTGGTGTCTTGTGAATATCTACATATATACACACACTCATATGATGTAAGATACAATTTTCTTTATCAAATAACTTGTCAGTTTCTTCTTAAAAGTTTGTAAAGACTTGCAAGTTTTAATATGTTGAGGTAAATCATTCCATAATAATGGTCCTTTACAGATTAGCGCATGAGCATGTTTAGGAAACGAGCGTTTTTGAGCTTAGGATCAATATCCAGTGGTTCAACTGTCCGTCTGATGTTTTGAAGATGTGTTCTATTTGGGTCATTTCTAGTATTTTGTACATACAGGGAGATTGTAGTTTGATCTTCAAGCTGTCTGTTTCTGTCAGCTTTATAGTCTGCAGAGGACATTATTACCACAGACGAGCCTGTATCGGCTGGTTTAATAATGATGTTTTGACTGTTTTTGAGATCTCGTAAGATGTGTCTTTCTTCTTTAGAGAGGTTATCCTTATGGTGGCATAGTGTGTGCTGTGCAGAGCTGCCAAGTAGTCATGATTTTTAGTAATTTGTACTGAAAATGGCGAAGAATACTGTAGGTTGCATGCAAAATACTGATTTGATAAAATCAGTTTTGTGCAATTCTACTGCATTTATCTTAGAATTACTGATTTTGACTCAAAATATGGCAAAATTACTGCATTTTAGCCATGAAATTAGTGAAAGGAACTGATGGAAGTTGGCAGCTCTGGCTGTGCAGTTGTTTTCTTCATGTCCTCTTCTACTTCTGTAGATGAGAGTTCTGTATCAGCAGTATCCATGTTTTTTTTGGACAGAAGAAATATTTTGTTTGACCTGTTGTAGCGACATCATCAAGCAGTGCGTGGGGTGGATTTACCTGAATGTTATATTCTTTTCAGATTTGTGCTCATTGTAAGGAACTTTGAGATACATTTGCCTTTTGAAATCAATAAGATCTCTTTATCGTTGAAGAGGGTGAACATTAGGGGGTGTGAGACAAAACGATAACCCCTTGGATAGGAGAGTGGTTTCCGCAGGATTTAGGATGTGGTCAGAGAGATTGACAATATTAGTACATGTCTTGATTGGTGTTGGATCATTGATATTATGATCTTGATCAGATGTAGAAGAACTCCTTGGTCTGCTGTGTGTCTTGTATTGCTGTTTGTTATACTGTCTATTTCAACTTGTTACAGCCATGTCGTCTCCATCATTCTAAGTCATTTTAATAGAATAATTATTTGGCAAGTAAATGTCTGCATTTACACATGATTAATTTCATGTGTTGACATAATTTTCTGTCTCCTTTGGGTTTCTTATTTTTTTCTTGGTTGACAGTTATACACGTTTGTCTCCTGACTTGACTGTTCAGTGAGTTGATTGTTCAGTGATAATTCTATTGATATATTATATTCTTTTACTTATTTATTCATTATGTATACTTGTGTAGTAGTGCTACATGACCATGAAGACTTGTACAGAATAAATCTTGTAGACTTGAAGTCTTGAGGTACACTGCTTTTTTCTGGGGGCTCCTTGCCCACAGCCAAGCCTCACCAAGAATATAATTTACATAAACTATATTTGCATATATTAAAATTAACAAAAATAGCCAATAGAATAAAAGGAATGTAAGGGTCCAACTGAAATGCAGGAACCCTCTTCACCAAATAAACCAATAGAAAGCCAGAAGGATGAGGATGGCAAACTAGCTGGGGTTGATTATATAACAATGGATGCTGAACAAAAGAATCAGATTGTGGGGATGCAATAGATGAACACATCTGAATAGGAAAGGAATGAAGGTGATCATGAGATGAATAGGGTAGAGGTCAATGATAATGGATGGCAACATAAAGAGCGAAACAAAGCTAAACTGAACTAGATACCAAACCATAACTGACAAGAATTTAAATTAAAGGAAGCTTAACTTTCCGTGAACTGGTTTACATTTGTAAAATTAATTAAATATTTATGTAATTATCAAATAATCAATTT
This sequence comes from Eucidaris tribuloides, assembly GCA_001188425.1. Taxonomy (NCBI): domain Eukaryota; kingdom Metazoa; phylum Echinodermata; class Echinoidea; order Cidaroida; family Cidaridae; genus Eucidaris; species Eucidaris tribuloides. The sequence goes on along the minus strand of JZLH01S0605192.1, from coordinate 11,267 downwards.
ATTTATTCAAGTTTACTCTAATTTTTTTTGTGTGTGTGCACCTGTTGTGTAGGGAGTATCATCCGATGTATGCGTCGTCTAGAGGAGCTACTTAAAGAGATGTGTCACGCTGCGAAGGCGATCGGCAACACAGAACTGGAGAACAAATTTGCCGAAGGTAAGGTAGACCATGTGAACGTGGCTAGCACTGTGTTATGCCTCAAATACATTTGTGCATTCATCCAACATCAAAATGCCCCCTCATCCTACCCTTGTCCAAGACTAGTTAAGAAGACTCGATGATTTTGTCAGTTGTCCAGCAGAAGGGCCCTAGCATGTATTTCTGGCAGAAGGGCCTTAACAGTAAATGTTCTCTAATTTGAGAATTGTTGCCTTATTTCATATTTGCACTTAACAGACTGACAGAAAGATCTTAAAACATCATACTCCTTTGATTTCATTTAAAAAGAACCAATGGTTTTCAAGTTAGAGACAATTGAGTTGTAAAGCCCTTCTGCCAGGAACATGTGCTAGGGCCCTTCTGCCAGACATCCAAGGAATTAGTTTACTGTCCATTATTCAGGTGCTGGACGTATTTAATGAAAGCATCTACCTGCCAGCATTCCTGCACAACAAAAACTTCACCTGTATATGGGATATAGGAAAAGGGGCTTGGACTCTGGGAATATGGACAAGGGGAGAAAGTTGTTAGTTGTGGCCCGAGTTCAAATGAATGAGAGAAATAAAATAGAGAGGATGTTAATACTAGTCTAACTTTCTTCTTTCTACCAATTTTTCTGTTTTCACCCACAGGGATTACCAAGATCAAAAGGGATATAGTCTTTGCAGCCAGTCTCTACTTATGAAAACACTACATTCTGGAGTAACTTCAAAGATACTGGACAGATCAAATAGAATATAGCCTTTGTTGCCAGTCTCTTCTAATGAATACACAGCATTCTGAAACAACTTCAAAGATACTGACAGATCAAATGGAATATAGCCTTTGGTGTCAGTCTCTTCTAATGAATACACAGCATTCTGAAAGAACTTCAAAGATGCTTTGCAATTCGAAATGGTTGTGGTCTTTGCTGTCATCTCTCTGCTTTTGAATAAATAACATCACTTGGAATCACTTTGACGATTCTGAAGAGCTGATTGTGATCATGGACATTTGAAGAGTACTGGAATGGACAATGACTTGTGTACTGCTGCTAGATGCTATCACTCTTGGATGAAAGAACCACAGCCATTCCACTTAAATGTCACGCAAGTCACGCATGTTTCATGTCACACAAGTCACAAACCAGGGTATAGATCAAAACTGAGAAAATATTGAAGCTGACTGCTTTACCCGATCATGTAAATCAATCATCTATACCCTGACTTGTGACTCGTAACACACAGCCAGCGTGACTCACGTGATACAAGTATGGGATGGCTGACCAAGTTTTGGACTTGGACATTGGTCTTCGATAAACTTTGGACATTTGTCATAAATGTTGTTTTACTATTAAAAATTATCTGGACTGCGTGCTTCTGTGCAGTGTACAGCTCGTGCAGAAAATCACCTAAGCTGCTGACAAGTATTCGTAAGTTGATAGTCTTAACTCGGTGGAGACTAAGAATAAGATATCTCAGGCTAGGGTCTGTGGAGAATGCGTGTTATATTGAAATCAAATTGTCTCCAATGGGTTAAGCGTGACATTGCAGGGGTCGCGCTTAACTTTTTTCAAAACTAGCCAGGCGAACAAGTTAACATAAATTTTGGGTAATCCACCAGAATTCTGTCTAGCCCACCCCTCAAAATTGAATATTTTTCATACTGTTTTGTGCGACATTAAAGAAATATTTAGGCTAGCCATGCAGACTAGTTACTTTAGATTTTGGCTAGTCGGCCATGATTTATGCGAGCCATTGGCTAGTGGGCAACTGTTAACCGTGAACACTGCATTGACATATGTACCTCGACTATTTGGGATAATGATAATGCCTGTGACTGGATCATCAAGTGCACTTTATCATCAAAGGAAAATGTTTCAGTGAATTTATTGATGCAGTGTAATTGTTGGCTTTTGAGAAGGTAGATTACAGATCAGAGAAGAAACTGGAGTACTGAAATGTACTAAAATAGTATTCCCATCATTTGTGGCTATCATCTTTCCAAGGTGTCTTTTAAATCCTATTTTTGTACCTCAGTTTAATGATACAGTGCACTCTCATTATAAAGAAGTCCTTGGGACCCATGAAATTTTTTCTTTATAATGAAATTTCTTTATATCAGGTTTGCAAAAACAATAGAATACAAAGGAAATCCAAGATATCGGACTAGAGATTTTACTTCTTTAAAATGAAATTTTGTTATATATCAGTGTTCTTTATAACGAGAGTGCACTGTAACAGTGCATGTTTAACGTCAGAATGTTGCATTCTTGTTCTAAACTAAATACTGGAAATAAGTTGACTTGGCATAAGTCAAAGCCACAAAAATTGAACTTTGGATATGGCAAAGTGAAATTTAGTCCCATTCTGAAAAAAAAAAATGTGTGGGTTCGTGATATCACGAAAGTTGATTATTACCTAGGTCACAGCATTTTTTCTTTGTCCCAATGACATTGATTTATGCAAAGTTAACTGTAAATTTTTATAATGTACATATCAAGATATAGAACTTACAACCACTGTATTTGGAAGACCTAAAATGATATATTTAAAATGGACATCCTCCACATTAATTTATATGCCTCTAAGCCCAAAGGGCACTCAAACCTGAATGATTTGGGGTTGTCTGTCTGTGCATCAGCGCTGTCTTGTGAATAAGATTATTGAAGTGCTGCCAAAGGGATTGTAAGGAAATGTGGACCAAAAATGAAACAGTGGGCAAGGATAAAATGATTACATTTTGGGCCAACTTGTCCCAAAATACAATTTTCTACCAATATCTTCATGTAAGGATGTTCATGAATATAATTGGTGAATAGTTGTAAATACAGAAGACAGATATTTTGGGAGAGTCAAAGTTCAATGAAATTTGTCCCCAAATGTAATTTTGTATCTATAGTGGAGGCATACTCTTAAACTTCAAGTAGTTGAATTTATCTAGTTCAGGTATATGCTGATACAAATAGTCTGAAATGTATTTGTTAAATTGCAAGGCTTTTGAAGGGCTTACGTGGTGGAGTTGTTGTAATTCCTTTGTTAAAAAAGAAACACATCACTTACTTTCACCTCCATCATAAGATTTAGTATTACCTGGATACAGGGCAGATTGCTGGACAATAGTTTATATTCTCTGTGACTCTCAACTCTGTTTACATCTAACTTCTTTAAGTGCAAAAATAATGTCTTTTTCAAAGGAACTTGGCCTGTTACTATGCACTTTCCCCTCAAGCATACAAAAAGTATGTCACAACACTTAACTGATCAGGCTTTGGGGGCAACTTTGAAAACATCAGTGCCTACAAAATTAATGGCATGGAAAAAAAAGTAATATGAAAATTACCCATGACACATTACAAGACCATATATGGTCTTATGCGGTAACTCTAAGTACCAAACTGATAGTTTAACATTTAAAGAAAAAGTGGATACTAGTAATGTAAAAAATTTGTATCGAAGCAGGGGCGTCAATCGGGGGGGGGGGGGGGGGGGGGGGGGGGGCGCTGAGGCAGTCACCCCCCCCCCCCACCCCACCCCAAACAGTTTTAACGAGTCAATTTTTTTGCCATGGGCCTGGCATCGCAATATTTATTGTTAATATTGTCCCACATAAAAGATTTCCGTGTTGGTACTATGTCAGCGTGGTGATTTGATTTGTGTAGGGAAATAACAGTAAAAGTAATAACTTACATGGATACCTGTACTGGTATTGGGGTCATGAAACTGTCACAATATCATCCCATTGTTAAAAATGTAAATTTATTACAGTTCTATTGCCTGAGAATAGAACACTGATTAAAATGTTGTCACAACAAATGTATATTACACACACATACCCACAGCATTGTAATCAAAGTCCACAGACAAGTGTTAACCCATTGGAAACTAAGAACGTGATATCATGTGTTCAGGTGTATGGAGATTGTTGTTAATGAAATCAAATGGTCTCCAATGAGTTAAATATGCTTTGTTTTTTAGTTCGTAACCAAAGTGAGTCAACTAGAATACAAAGCACACAGCTACATAAATAAGGCTCATCTATTTATTTTTGAGAATAGGAAGATTTATTTTATGTAAAATTACAAGAATGCACTTATTCCATACTGAATTTTTGAGATCTCTAAAATCTACCATGGTACAATTGTGAGCAGCAGAAGTTTTTACTTATGTTTGTACAGAATTATGTATGTACAATACTTAATAATTGTTTTTTAGTTTTAATAAATATGTTACGAACCTACTGCTATACATGTTCCAAGTTTGTCATTGTATTAATTATTGGTAAGGAAATAGTCATTCATTAACTATAAAAATATAAAAATGATCAAAGATATTCCTACATTTAAAGACTTTTGGGTATCTAACACAAGAAAACTGATTCTTTCTGAAAACTTGTGCACATACAGCGTGTCCCAGAAAAATGTCCCTCTGATAGGCCATGGAATAATTACCAAAAATCAAGTTTCATACTCATTTAAATTTACCAAATTCCAAAGGTCTCGCTTCATTGGTTTGAATAAGCTGTCTATTATGTAACAGCAGTGCTTTTCAGCCCATTCCAAGTTTGCAGCACTACATCAATGCATCAACCTGAATGTAAATCAGGTGGAAGGGCGTGCAGGGGCACAATAATAGTTTACAAGCTAGACATGGAAAGACAAACCATAGTGGAACACACTCTGTGAAAGGAAACACAATCAATGGGACAGAACTTTGATTAGTTTTCATTGAAAAAAAAAGTGAATAAACGGTCGTTGAGATAATATTAGTGAAGCATGGAATAAAGTATAATATGCGTGTGATGTGCCTTTCTTTTTATCGAACTTGGAATGGGCTGAAAGCACTGCTGTTAGATAAGAGTCTGTGTACATGTATTCAAAACCAATGAAGCGAGACCTTTGAATTTCCACAGGAATTCCAAAATTAAGTGGGCTTTCTAAATATGTAAATTTAATTGAGTATAAAACTTGATTTTTGGTAATTATTCTGTGGTCTATCAGAGGGACATTTTTTCTGGGACACACTGTATGTGATATGATTAAATGATTTTATGCATGGTTGTAATGGATATATGATGCACCACGTGATACCTCGGGGTACCGTTGTACCCCGGGGTACCGCATTGTGCCGCACCCTCTTGTGTCCAAAATGTATTTTCTTCAATTATGATCACTGAAATCAGTGGTTATGACGCATAACCTGCGCAAGTGTACAACAAAAAGGCGTAAACTTACGTAAAATGGGTAAAAATGAAACTAAATTTGTTATTTTCACACTTATTACATAACTTTTACATAATTTTGTAACCCAGGGTACAGTGCTAAAAACAAAAATAATTCAACAAAATGGCAGATTTTTAGTTGGTACCCCGGGGTACCATTTATGTCATCATATGTGCAGTTTAAGATTTCATTCCTATATATCCACAGCAGAATAAAAGTTATTAACATTGGAAATTTGACTGTGTACACTTGTACACATATACATGTTAACACACAGGCCTACTTTAGACGAACCTCACATATCAAGTATAATCCCAGAAGCGTGCCCCTTGAATATGCCCTTGAATATGCCATTTACCAACAATGCTTGAACAACTAAAAGTCCTGTTTATTTGTTTATCTTATTGCCGTCTGTTTCCCTGTCAGACAAGACAGAGATAGAATTTTGAGGAAAAACATGCTTTATACAAGCACACTTGGGTAAAGCTGCTCGCAATTCTTTCGAACGCCACAAATATATCAAAGGATTTAGCGAAATGTTCACAGCCGCTATCAGATAAAAACTCATTTGAAACCATTCTACAATTCTACCGATCGACGTTAATACAAAATACACAGACGACAGGAGGAGATGAATCGCAGTTGTACCGTAAATCAAGGCGAATGTTTGCAACAGTCGTTTATTTTCTGCAAGCCGGTTTAGATCTCCTTGACTGCGGTCCATTTTCCGTGCGATTCCGCGATAGACGAGATAGTAACAGACTCCGGTAAAGACGACAATTATGATTTGGATGACCGACAAGGTTTGCGCATAGATGGGATACTTTCTTATTATCATGTTACTGCGGGGGTGTGTCACAGCGTCCGGCTCGATAAACACACTCACCGAAGCGAGCGAAGCGCTGACTACCCAGCTACCGATACTTGTCATGATACAGCGGGGCGTGGTCACTATATTCCTCACTCCAAAAGGATCGTACTGCAGGGTGATGAAACGATAGAGAGCGACGAACAGAATATTCAGAATCGATGCAAGTAAACTTGTAATAAGTGCTGCTTCAATGCCCAAGGCCTGTGAAAAGAAAGATAGATATGACTAAAAAGTAACATACACTCATTTTTATTTTTATATATTGTTGTTATCAATATATAGACATGCCATTAAATACAATAAAAAATACCATATTTTTTTATGTGGTAACTGCAAAAAATAATATTCAATGTAACTTGTACAGTAGACCCAATTTTATGGTGAAAACCAGTAAATATAAACATTTTATGATAAAAGACCAGTAAAAAGTTTGGTTGTTTGAAAAATGGCATTGAAATCCCTGGTATCGGGTTGCCACGAATTTACTGTTAAACACATTTATGTGGTGGTTTTTAGTGGTTTTTCACTATAAAATTGGGTCTACTGTAAAAACTACCTTGAAATAATTATTTTTGCAATTTTCCCGCAAAAAATGCATCAATTTTTTACAGAGTGTGGAATATTTTAGTGAGTGTGAGGTCGTTTTTTGTGGTGAGCAATCACATGTAGATGATCATTAATGTTTGGTTGATCGTGTAAGTCACAGAGAATTATGCCTCTGATATTTTTATTAGTCTGTCTGTTTCCCAATCAGTGTGATAGGAGTATAGTCGGTGACAGAGTAAATTTGATTATCATAATGCTATTAGAACCTGTTATGACCAAGTGGTATGAAGATTTTTCCTCTCTTTCGCTGACAGTTATAATTGTGAATTGGTCCACAATCTGATAGTATCACCTTTCTTTATCTTAGAGAATAAAGTTCTTTATTCGTGTTTAGATAAATAAAATAAACAATTACAAACAAAAAGCCTCCTATAAACACAAACTATTAAAAATGCAATAGTACAGTGAGGACACTCAACGGGATTTAAAATCAGCATATCCATATTGACAAGAACCCGTCAAAACAATATGTTCAAAGCAATTAATTACACAGAGAATAATGACGCCATGGCGGCCATTTTGAATAATTGCATCTTTTGCAAAATGCCCAAGGTTTCACGTGGGATTTCGAAATCGAAATCACCACATTAATATTGACAACAATTAGTAAAAAAAAATTGTATATGTCACAAAACAAAGTGGTGTCGGATCTTTCCTGAACTAATATAGTTTTTGTAATTCTAATTCAAAGCTATGGAAAGAAAATCATATCAAGTTCTTGACTTTTCGGTCATCAATCTACTTACGGAGACCCTTGGGAGGAACACTGCCAACGAAGAAAGCGCAGAAACAAAATCAGCTAGAGCCACGTTAAAGATGAAGACATTGTGCTGTTTCCTTAGATTTCGGCGAGTAAGTATCAGGACAAGAAGACTTCCATTTACGAATGCCGCAAAAGTGAATGAAGTTTCGTAAACGATGAAATATCCCAAGAAATCGGCATCCATCTTTGAGTTTGTTGTAGTATTAGTATCATTGCGTGTCCTGTTCATATTGACCGATAAGAAAGCCCGAAGGCGAGATTTTCTTTAGGTAATGCTGATGTGAAAAATGTTGATTAGCAGATTTATCATTCGCCAGGGGCAGTTACAGGTGCTAGACGATCAAGGTAGAGTGGCGATTTCTAAATACATGTAGCTGTATATTGTATGTCAAATTTATGATTACATAATAGTCTCATTGTCAGAAAGAATTACGATGTTTGAGCTGTCAATTTACCAGAACGTGTACTTATGTTTTCCGTTAATTAAACGTATTAACAGTAATTACTGTCACACAAACAGAGATTGGTCCATGAAGTACGCAATTAGGGCAATTGATCAACTTCCTGTGTTGTAGAGTGCTAATTACATGTACATTTTCACTATCATTTCTCATGAAATTTGTAACAACTCTTGCAGAGGCGTATCTGCTGGGATTAGGGGTCAATGAGCAAGCGAAGGAGAGCTTGATGCTGGTGGTATAATTGTTGAATTTAGCGCATTTTATAATTACGTTATGTGCATCCCGGAGTATATAGATCAATTTAAGCAATTAATTTAGATCCACTTTTTATAATAGATTACTATGTGCAACTGAACAACCCATTTGAACAAAAAAGGTTGAACACGGGCGTCACTAGAGCATTTTGATAATGTCGACTGGAAGTATATTGTTCAAAGGACATGGACTGGGCTGTCGATTTCTTTTTTTTGGGGGGGGGGGAGGGGGAACAATGACCAGCCACCCCATATCAGCATTTTCTTGTCATTTAACATTATATAAGTTATACCTCATCAGAATGAGCAGACTGTGACTCTGATGAAGTGTAACTCATATAACCTTAACACCTTATTAACCCATCCCTTTGGATGCTATAATGTGAAATATAGTCGAAAATCTCGGGGTCCCCCCCCCCAAGATTTTTCATTAATTAATAAAAAAAAAACGAAAGACATTCAGAATCTGTTATTGGTGTGATATGACCTTTGGGCATATAGCTTTCAAATAAAAAAAAAATCCCCCAAAGTAAACTTGGGCTTTACGATCAGAACATGTTCATAAGCAAACTCTTGAACAGAGGCAGGGGGTAGTATCAAATTTGTAAATTATTTGATGTCTATCATTCGGCATAAGTCAGACT
>JZLH01S0605191.1:22270-33065 GCA_001188425.1 Eucidaris tribuloides | reverse complement strand
GATAGCATTCGCTGTGGCGACCCTACTCGGGAACAGACGAAAGAGAGAAGAAGAAAAAGGTAAAGGTCTTTGCGTGCATTTATAACTTTAACAGTTGAATACTTATAGCCTATATTGATCTTCATTTATCCGTTAGGCTCGGAAATTGAAAATACATCTATTGCATCTAATGGATGATCCCTACAGATGAATAACAGCTGTTATGCCTGATGAAACTTCACAGTGCAACAGTATGACTGTTGTTAAACTCTGTGTTTTGGTTTATTAATCACACAGCAAGATATTAATTCAAAGTAACTGTCTTAAAGGCAGAAGTCATTTGGGACATGTATTCCACAGCCAACCTCATCAATTTAGCATTTCTGCAATGTATGGAAATGCCCGAAGTAGATCTGTTTTAAAAATCTAAGTCAGATGGCCGCATAATAATAACCTGTTCTCATTTTATGAACGGAAGCATAAGCGCTTATCGTAACATCGCAATCCAAAATCCATTACACAACTGATATCATAACCCTCGTCAACCATATAGTCTGCCTGTGACGTCTTTTTCGATACATATCGTCGATGTCATTTTATGACAAATGCGTCAATATCATTCCTCTCGTCAGCAACGCTGCAAAAATATGTTAGCCTTCTTTTGGGTAGCTTTATGTAAGTTGTAAACTGAGGAGTTTTCCGTTCCTTCATTCTGTCGTGTCTGGAATACTGCACCAGTAGTCATTGCACTATTCTATACAACATGATTGTGCATATCGTTTATGCACCCCTATGCACCCACCCAAGAAAGTAATTTGTTACTCCAATACAAAGTGACCTCCCTACAAACAACAACAAAGTAAACAACGACGACAAAATTACAACAAACATTCAGCAAAAACAACGGCACGTTTTCGGTGCCTCGCACCAGAAAAATCACTTTTCACTTTTCATATGCGCTTTAATGACCGTTTTAAACTGCAATTTGTTAATGACATTTTAGATCGTATTAGAGGCACGAGCATCACGTAGAATGATAAATATCGGATTTTTTTAAAAGCTGTGATCATTTTTTCAGTGATCTTTAGTGCTGTAAGTGTCACACTCAGAATACTACCAACTATAGGCTTATATGTAAAGACTACGGGGGCTTTTCTTTGGTCGCATTGCTACTGAGCCACTTTAAAGACAAAAATTAAAAATGACCACAGTTTTAAGAAATCTGAGCTCCATAATCCTCCAAGCCCTAAGTGTCTTTGATAAGATCTGAACATATTGTACTTCAAAATGACCATTAAGTGCTTTTAAGGAGTAAAAAATTATGAATACCCAGTTTTGACTTGGTCTGACCTTGTTCATTTCCTCCCATAGACTACTGTTATAGATCTAAACTACTTTATACTCCACCAGAGGATTAAGTCAAACGTGAAGTTTATTTATGCATACCTTGCCATTGGCAGCATAACTTTCCAAACTGTTGTATTCAGGGATATTGATTTTCCATTTAAGCACTATTATGTTGATAAGATATCAAAGTTCCATATTTTTTTTTAAAACCTGAAGCACAATGTTAAATTATGTCCCTTAAAATCTGTCGTGGTTGCGATGTGATTACCCTTATTCCCAAACGAGCATCATACACTGTCATTACACTTGCAACTCAAGGCAGTGGTACCTGTCATTTTCCAAATTAAAATTGCATTTTGAAGTTCTTTTATAAAACTAGAAAGAAAACATGCACTCTTCACATGTATGAATGCACAAAAATACTTATTTTTTTTCATCTAGTAATATCGAAGTGGGATTGAATGCGTGATATTTTAGTTTGGTGTGCATTGTTCATAATACGTATGTTCTGAAATATCTCCCAGGTGGTTTGTTCAACTACAATTCATGTGCAAATGGTGCACGTTGCATGATCTACCAATTTTAAATCATGCAATGCCTGGCCTGGGCATTTTAATTAACTTTCAGAAATTGTATGTTCACCATGTGTATATGTCTGAATGAAAACAAAAATATTGATTTCAAATGCTAATTTTGTTCTATGAGTTAGTTCAATCGATAGATCGACCGTGGGAAATAACGCTATTTGTAAAATCTGTTCAAGTAAGGTGATTCGCCACCTATACTGTACAAAACTATTCATAATACCTTCTATGAATGGGGATTGCGTATTGACTTACCCTCGAAATAATTTAATGCAGTGTGATGATAGCCCGTAATTGTAACGCAATCGTCAACTTGAAGTAGACATGATTGTTTACACATGCACACCCATGGTACTTTACATAATTAATATTTATTTCTGAGGTGCGTGCTTTCTGTTAAGATTTTGATGCTGAGTTAACTAAATACAGACAGGTTGAAACACAATCGAAAATATTCAATACGTATGTAACAGAATACTGAAATTAATTTACGATAGTGGAAATAAATACAGAAATCATCTATTTACACTCATAGACAGAAAGGCCAAGCTCGTATTATTAAAGGCAAATAAAATGCATGATAAGTCAATATGTCTACATTAATATCAAACACAATGAATACGGTTCAATAAACGTAATGCACCTGTTTTCAATCTTAAAGGCAAAATTATGAATGTTTCAAGTTCAACAAATGTGAGCTATATAATCGTTCATGCTTTATGTGTCTCTGATAAGATCCAAATATGAAACTTTGAAAAAAATGTACTTCCAAATGATCATTCAATGCTGTTTTAAAAGAGTGAAAGTCTATGAGTAACCAGCTTTGCCATGTTCAGTTTCCCCGTGTGGTTCATGCGGAAGTCGATGGTGATGTTTGGCCATGCATATCTTTCCAGTGGAAGCAATTTTCCAAAGTTTTGTACTCTAGAATGTTCATTTGTCCGTATAGCGCAGATCTCTGATGATGATGTCACCAACCATGTACAATATTCCCATAGACAAACAGGTTTGAATAGAGCGTCTCAATATTTCACCTCATGCTTAATCTTGTACTATCGCACTCGTGACCATTCACTACATGTATTTCTATACTATCCACCAACATTAAATGGCTGGGGATGCGTTGGGGCGATGGCCACAAAGTTTTGATCGTTCATTATTTGGTCTAAGAGTTTTACAGTCTCACCATAAGAAATGAAATTAAATATTTCTTGATGCAAATGACACGTATTTCTGCACGCTGTTATTCATGAAACGGACAACAGGAGATGAGAATACTTTAAGCAACTACAGTCAAACATGCCTTAGTGGCCACCTCTCTATATCAGCCAACCTTCCCATAGTGATCACATAAATTAGTCCCGTGGAGACAAATTATGTGTTTGAAACCCTGTCAATAGCAGCCACCTGTCAATATGGGCCACATTTTCTATTCTCTTGGGTAGCCACTATATACAGAGTACACTGTATATACTTTAGGAGCTTAACATATTTAAGTGGCTTCATTCTTCATCTCATTGATATAACATTACACGTTCACATCTCCTCTTCCCCCATATAGCCCATGGAACTATAAATAACACATTTTTAATGGGAATGAATACAGTCATAAAATTACAAACATTGTCATTAAATGTCATTAAATGTTATTTTCCACATCGAATTAATACTCCATAGTTTTACTTCAAAGTATGGCAAAGAAAATAAAAGTTTAAACCTCTTTGTGTATCGTTAATAGAACCATGCACCTACTTATTAGTCTATGATTAGAACGCGAACACCAAATAAAACGTGTGGGACTACGGGGATTATAATCTTTTACCTTTTACCGAGAGATTGTAAGCATATAAAGGGTTGAATTGAAGAGATACTCTTGGACTAGGTTATTATGATTATGTGAGGTTCCGATATCTTTATTGTAAACACTTAAAATGCAAAGTTACGTTGAGGTTGAGTTTTGAAAAATAATACGATGACTTGTCGGAAATTAGTATTTTGTTTTGTAGGAATTGGCTTTTGATTATCTTTTTATCACCATTTGTAACACAAGTATGATCAAATCCAATCATCGGTCCTTCAGTTGTTGTGATCACGACTCTTCTGACTTTATTATGATTAGACGGACTGTACGATTTTTGTGACATAATGTTAGCGTAAATTTTCGTAAGCGTGAAAGGGCGTTTACGATCTGATCATTCCGGTCTATAGGAAATCAACCTTGCACGAGTAATGTTTAAAAAGTGCTTTATGATATATAGAATTTATACATCTCAACGTGATAGAATGCTGATAAAGACCACTATTCCCAAATCGTCAACAAGTCAACGTACATAACATGGTTTTCACAGTCATCATGAATTCATTAAAGCTTTGTTTTTGGAATCGTCTGTTTGGATGCTTATCTTCTGCTACTGTTTGGAGTGTTTTGCTTTTAACTACTTATCGCTGCTAGCTGTAGTGTGTTTGCGTTATCTTTCCCTTCAACAATTCTGCGGATTTGGGTCTACTTTCGATTCTCGATGCTCGAGTTATGTAATTCCATAGTCGTTAGTTGAGTGCACTTAACGTCGCATACGTCTCATAAGGCTTGATGTAACTTGTGTATTGATCTTGTCGCGGTTTTAAAAGACGTGTACTGTTAAAAGTCACAACATCGATGTGTTTGTTGTCATAAGCTAAGATACTTAAAGATAAACTCGAGTTCTGGTCGAAGATGAAAAATTCTGATATCATAGTCTCCCATTTTCTTGATTTCCATGTGAAATGATAATAACATTTACACTGTAATGTGAAAATCCAGTAGTTTACCTCAAATATAACAAATATTCGTAGAACGGACAGTTTATAACAGGTTGATGTATTTTTTTTTGTCGTTGGCCTGGCGTCGAAACATTCAAAATCACATTGCCCCACATATATATCACCATGCAAGTACTTTTTCATGCTGATGGTTTGTGTGATCTCGTTGTACAAGGGATGTCCTGTTATTGTCAACTTCTCTGTTCTGCTCTGTACCAAAACAGTTCATTATCTAAACTATGTTGTTGTGTTATTACTTTTTGCTATTATCTTTAACTGTATGTATTTACCCAAATAAAAACAAACGAACAGAAATAAACAAACATTAACACACACTTAAATAACAATAAAACACAAAACATTAACTGAATTACGAAAGTGTATGAATTTTCCGGAAGGAGAGGGAATGATACATGTATGAATATGAATTACTCAGAAATAATTTACTGTCTAGTACGTTATAATACATTTATTCATGTTTACCAAGTTTATTTACGTACAAGCACGCATGCACGAACACATGCACACACATACACACACACACACACACACACACACACACACACACACACACACACACACACACACACACACACACACACACACACACACACACACTAGTCACACACACACACACACACACACACACACACACACACACACACACACACACGATATGCAGTTATATACTTCTAACAACAATTATAGTTCACATTTTAAACTATAATGTTAAAAATAAATATAAAATATAAGAACAATATTTGTTTTAAATGGTATTTTTATTTTCCGATCACGATGCGATATGAACACCTAAGTAACAGAAGTACGCGACTTTTACACATGCATGGGTATATGCTACCATCTGGAATCCCCCCCTCAAAGAAAAATGGATTTAAGTAATTTAAACGTGTTCCAGTAAAGGTTACATCACATTATCTGTGCTTACATGTATTTTGAACTATTTATGCAATTATAAATGTGTTAAAATATTTCAAATGGATAGTGACAGATGTGGTATCTTATTGACCATTGTATTAGTAAATACACTAATTTAAAAATGCCAAAGTGCATTATTTTAACCAATCAAGGTAAGTTAAATATATTTTTCATGTTACGTATGTAATGTTTATAGATGAGGTACATTAGTAATTGTTGTATCGGCAACAGAAATATTCAATTCAAAATCTGACGTTCAGTAGAATTCCAAGAAAAACAGAGTTTATGGCTTCTTTACTTTGCTAAAGACCATAGATATATTTTCTTCTATTTAATTTTATTTTGCTTTTCACATTTACAAGCTGACTAGTACTTAAACTAACAATGAACAAACATCACTCTTACTTGCAAGGTGGTTAAAACAGCAAAAATGTAGTCAAAGACGATGGTATGTGCATTGATGGCGAAAATACCAAAAATCCAGGGCAAACCCATAAAGGGAATGAGGATGAACAACGCTTTAGCCGTAGCTCTGTAACATTGAATATGAAGAGGAAGAGGAAATAAAAACATCGACATCAATTATGCTTAATTGAACTATATCTAATTAGGAAAGCTCGACGTTCATCACTATTATATCGAACTGCATCTAATCACGATTGGTTGGCACAATTACAATCACATTGGTAATACACATGTATTTTGATTTATTTTCAAATGACACAGTATCACTTTACCTCTCCCCTTCTCTTTCATTTCTTTTGAAGATGATATGCAGTGACCAGGATTTTTTGACATCGCACTTAATACCTTCTGTGAGATTTGGACAAAGTATATATTTTATTAAGAATTATTTCGTGAGGTTATTTAATTTTTGTAAGAAGAAAATAAATTTCAGCGTACCTTGCCTTCGACGCAGGAATCTTCGTAATATCTCGATCAATTAGTTTTTGTAGTTCTCTCAGAACAATGGACAACAGCACAATGTTGACCTGATTAAAAAAAGCAAAATATAAACATGAAATATGCGTTAGTAGATGTATGTAGCTGTTACTTGATTTTCCACTGTTAACATTTCCTTATAATTGAATAGTGTTCTTCTTTTATTCCTCTAAGGAAAACAGTTTAACTATTTTGATGCGGTTACAAAACACCATGCTTAATTATCATGTTTTTCTTTGTTTTAGATTTATTTTTGGGAAATTCAATGTAAAAGGATTTCCAGTAAACCGCCTGTTGCATCCTGTCATTTTGCACCAGTTTTGGTAATTATCAAAACCTTTCTTTTTTGTACGTTGAAAGGGTTCGTATGATAACCATTTTGCTCAAAACGGTACTGAAAAAAGCTGTTGTTGATCAAAAATGTTTTCATTACCATCAACAATGGTTTTACAACAAATCTTTTTTTCTTAACTTGTAGAAATGGCACTAGTAAGTAAAAAAAAAAAAAAAAACAAAGCGAACAAAGTAAGAATTATAGTATGATCCAACACCAACTACTAAACGTAATGTTGATGGCAATAAAATTATTATTGATGATACCTAAAGGTTAGATAGATACTTAAAAGATAAAGATGATGATGCTAACAAAAATGAAATAAATCAAATAATCAAATAATGACTGAAATAAATCCATAAAGATGTATGTATATTATCTTTGAATGTTTTGATGCAGAAATGATCTATTTTAACAAATAATCAAACAATTCAAATTTTTAACATCCTACCACAATTATTCCAAGGGCTGGCCCAACGAAGGCATAAATGGATCCACGTTTGACAGAAAGCCAACAACTACAGGCGAAATAAAACAAAAATAGAATGTTAGTTTTTATATTGGCCGGCATATACAGGCAGGTGTATGAATAATTCGATTACTCCTCCAAGCAAAACTTGTGAATGTAATAATCCTTTCAGTGTGTTAGTTTCAACACCGTTCACTGTTCACTTATGTGCTCTTTTTTTAATGTATATTTTGCAGATTGATACAAAAAAGTGAGTCATTGTGGGTGTACATCAGGAAATGTCTTAAATGAAAACAACTGAATTATTCGGATTAACGATTAACGATTAAAGAAAGTTATTTAATTGCTGTTATCATCAAATGTCAGTTATTTAATTTATTTGTAGATGCATGTTGGTGCCTTAATATCACTCTTACAGATATGTTTACACGTATTTTGGAAATTGCTATTTCAAACATACTTTTATATGGTCAAGATTCATAAGAAAACTTAGCAGAATTGAATCATAAAACCCTGTTTTTTTTTTTTTGGAAAGTACGTAATGACTTAAAGGATGGTCGACTGACATTTTTTTTTTTAGTTCAGATACCAAATTTAGAATAGTATTGGGATGTTATTAATTGTACGAGAAGTTAAAAAAATTCAATTGGCAGTCCACTACTTAATAAACTTAGGTCACCAAGAGTGAATTGAAAAGGAACATTGATTAACTCGAAATTCAAACAAAACTTTCGTCAACTTCAAAATTCACCTCCCAAATATTGAGCTTTTCAAAATGTTGTTTCCTAGAGGTTGGCCTTTATTTGAAAGTTAGGTTGTTGAGTATTCGCTGTATATAGTTCGTAGTCTAGATTCTACATATTTTGGGTCTTAATTTCCCCGTGTTGCAGCAGAAGCATGAATTTGCGCTTAGCCAAGTGAGAGTGCTTACCCCACAGCCACAGTGAGTGCGACGCGTCGGGGTAGGCGCCCCTCACTCGGCTAGCGACAATCTTCGGGATTTTGCAGCAACTCGGGGAAATTAAGACGAAAAAAAAACGGCTAGAATCTAAATTACACAGTGCGATGATTTTTATCTCTTTTAAAGTCAAAACTTACTGGTTATCTGTCGTTAAGGTGTTTAAGGATGCTCCAATCGTAATAGCGACAGGAACAACAGGGACACCTGCAGAAAAAAGAAACACAGAATTAGTAAAAAAAAAAAAAAAAAAAAAAACATTATAGGCTGTGTGTTGCCATTAAATGCAGTCAAGTAATGAAGTTTCGGCCCGGCCTTAAAAAGCGTGTTCTTGTTAGGGAAAGGATGAGTTATAGTTAGTTATAGTTCCCAGAGGACCGTTCGGAAGTGATCAACACAAGATAAAAGGAACGTTTAGGATGTTTGAATACTGTGTATTATTCCATTCTTTTAAGTGTAACACAGTGAATTGTTATCACTTTCAAGCAGCATGTAAGTTAAAGATACATAATTGGATGAAATTAAATAAATAATATCGAATTCAAAAATAGCTGAACAAAAACCACAATAATTAATAAATACCAAAAATTCAATATACTAAATGCGTACACAATTGAATGAAAGAATACATGAGTGCTAATAGATTGTTTTTTATTCGAACCGCCCTCTTCCAGCTCAATTTAATTTTTTACACGACGATGAAATAACAACATATTTCTAAATTTACATCCCATTCAAAATGTCTACATTTTCTTCCTAAAGAAAAAAAAGTACTGATTTTTTTTACCGCAATCTGGAACTACATATAGACCAAACATAAAAACTCATTTAAATATCCTGTTTTGGATTTGACATAAACAAATGGAACGCGCCTCCATTCACGAAATGAAGAGTGTAGTTCCAAAAGGTGCTATTTCCACTTTACTGGAGAAAATGCTTTTTACATACACCTTTGAAAATAAATATACAACTTGATAGATATCTTATTATTAATCAATGTTATGCTATCCCTACTTTAGTAGGTGACATATATTGTGTTGATGTCAATAATTCCCTGTTGGTGTAAAATGAATGTAGGACCTTTTGAAACGATGCTTTTCAAATATTACCACTGTTTTTTTTAATGAATATTACTCCAGTCAGTGTGTATGTCCTTACCCCATCCGATGGCAATGTAATAACGCAAGGAAAGGTTGGAGGAGAAGACGGTAACGACACTCCGATAGAGATAGATCGATTCCAGCAGCATCCAGACAAACACTGAAGTCATGAAATACTGGATGACAACGGACATCATTTTACACACGACCTGACGTAAGATAGACATAATACTCTTTTATTAATTAATCTAGATTCCATCATGCGGCAAATACTCTTGGGTTAACATTGGGGACGACAGGCTTATACGGAAGCCCAATAAATCTCACAGCCAGAAACAAGTTTCTACATTTTCACTGGTAAAAATGTGTACTTAGTGGGAGGCAACAATTATTTTGTAGGCACTATAACCTAACTGTAAATAAAAGGGTTGGCATATTTTCTGGGCCTCTATGGAAGCATTTTGTCCATGCGTGTAAGATGTATTGGGCTTTTGTACAAGACCATCGTCCCCATAGGGTTAAGAAAAATGCATTTTCTTTCCAGGGGTTGAAAATATGCCGACTAACATAAAGAAAAATATCCCGCATTGTGTTTATGGAATTCTGATCCAAATTGTATTCTTTAGCTAGATTAGCTAGTTGCAACTTTTCAAGTGTATTAAATTTATTATTACTATTATTGATTTGCCATCATTACATATGACAGCGACTAGAAAAGCGAACATAATCACTGTTTCCCATAGTTATCCAGCCCCATGAACCGATATGCATGTAGATATGTGACTACAACACCGGTTCCCCCAACGCACCCCCCCCCCTTTTTATTTTCGATGAAGTGCGTATGTTCTTTAACGTGCTGAGGTATTTTGTCTCGACATGGGACCTCCGGTTTTACGTTCTATTCGAGGGTCGGGGTAATGTGGATGAAGTGCCTTACCCAAGGCACTGCGTGGACTGGAACCACGAACCTCTAGGTCGAGAAACCGAAGTCCTATCCTCTAAGCTATGACCCCTCCCCTTCAAATTTTGGCTGGAAATGGAGATTGGGACTGTTCGGAATCACAATTTTCCCTTATTCTTCACTTACTTGATTCTCTGTCCGATCGATACCAACAAGAAAGAAGAATTGTCCAACGGCGAGAGCAATGAGAAGCATCGTGTGGATCACTCGTTCCTTTTTCATTATCCTAAAAAGGAAAACCCCAAAATCTGTCAGTTAATCAATCAATCAATCAATCAATCAATCAATCAATCAATCAATCGATCCACAATGTACAAGTCCGCTGTGCAGACGCACGCCCATTTCTGAAAGCTCCTAAAAGTTTAGTTTGTGATTACATAGGCCTA